>JAPQLA010000024.1:23409103-23419770 GCA_029822935.1 Naso vlamingii | reverse complement strand
TAACAGCTCTGAAGTCACATCAAAGTCATCTACGTATTGTGTTGTAGAGATAGTTAGGTCACTGAAGTTAGCATGCTAACCAGCTAGCACCGGGTCCTGTCTCATGCATAATTTCCTTGGTAAACCGTTGTAAATGCACTGCATTCAAACCCATCAAAAACCATCTTCATTTGTCTTTCCAATGCTGCAACAATCATCAAGTCACATTTAGTCGAAATTAATCCTCGGTCACTAAGTTAGATGTGAAAATCCGAGCTGATGAGGGCAAACTCTACTTGTTTCTTTCTTCAGACCTCTTCTATAACAGCTTGCCATGCATGTATAGGCTAGTCAAAACTGTGATATCTGCCATCAAACTGACCTTAGTCAGTTTTGGAGGCTGTGTTTAGTATTAGTGTAAAGCTGTTCTTGCTGGAAGGCTGCTGAGCACGGTACCATTGCCCACGGTGTAAACACCAACACTTCCTTGGTGCTCCACTCTCTCAATCTGGGCAGACTGGTCAGCTGTTAATCAACTCTGCATGGATAAATGGGCTAAAAAGCTAACACCAGCTGCTATACAACCAAAGAAAGCTATGACAAAGGTATACTTGCTCTTTTGATATGCTGCCCCTTATCTGTTGCCTCTATATGCACGGCAATATTTCACTTTCCCCCCATCTCCCCCCAAATTGTACAAATCAAAAAATCTGAAATAAACCATCATGCTTCTACATGTAGAGATGACCTCATAGTTCATATTATAATAAATGGATTTTATAAAGGAGTGTTGTAAAGAAAAATGAGGCTAAATGGTTGTGAGCTCAATGAACTATATCACTTCAATGTTATTAATGTGAACTTTCTAAAAGAAAATATTTTTGCTGTAATTCTCCTTCAATTGAGTGAAGCCAGGAGCTTCCATCACAGACGAGGCGCTACAGCATGAGCAAGGACCCTGCACGAGGACTGCTTATGTAAGTACAGCATAGGAAGGAGGGCAGGCATTCCAGCAGCTATCAATATCAATATCTCTGTGATGTGAGTAAAAGCATGGATTTACAATGAAGCAGTTACGGGGAGCTCCCTGCTGTGGTTTCACAGCTTCCACAAACACAAGCAGACAGTGTCATTGCTTTGCCTTTAAGCCAGCCATGTTGAGCACCATGGCTTCTCCTTTCACTGCATTTACACTCCAAATACACAGATCACTGCGCAAGGTTAAGAAAGCAGGGCCTGTGTATTTTGGCAGGTGGAATATATGCTGGAAAAGCAACAAATCTGCTATATTTAGTTTTTGATGGCTGAGGGAGCAGAGAAGAACCAAGGCCTGCCTCTGTAAACTCCAGAGTCCAGCATGACAGGGGTAATACAGTGAGATACAAACCACATGCTTGCTGTGACTCCAGCACAGACTGTGGCCAAAATCATCCTTGGAATGGGTTTTAATTTTGCACTAATTAAAGTTTCGGCATTAAATCTCTGGAGTTTGTGTCAGAATGCTTACGATTACTTAAATTGTCATTTATACTGTCGTTGCAGGGCGGGCTCATCCTAACATCCCACCAGACAGTGACAGAATCAGGGTTGACGTCTCTCTTTCCAGCCCACAGCTCCAAACAGCGCAGGCCGGCCTGTCAGATTTACGGCCGAGCGTGGAAGCAGCAGCTGGCTGTGCCGCACGAGAGGGAAGCTAATCTTGTTTACATTCAATCTGCCATTTCCTCCCCTCTGAAACCTTGAGAGAGCAAAGTCATGTAATACTTGTATTAAAAATAAGTGTAGCAGAAATGGGCCTACTGGCAGCATGCAGAGCGAGAGGCTTTTGTGGCCTGGCCAAGAGGGCTTGCGGCGAAAAGCAATCGATACACCCAATCTTCCAGCACGTACTCTCGAATAACAATAACCCACATTTAGACCTGCACCACAAGTCCTCGACCTGCTCCAGATAAAATAAAGGAGCCTACTTTCTGTGTCCATGTCGATTGAAGTGGGGGGGTGAATATGATGAAATGTAGCATTTGCTTGTGTGTGCTGAATTGTGTGTATGCTTGTGATTCTCTAATTTTGGGTCAAGAAAGATATAATAACATGATCATTTCACATTGCACAGTACAAGCTGGACGTGCAGCAGATCCATCACAGTACCTTAGTGTGACAGTTTGTGATTTTGGCATTATGATGATTAGGGATACTCGATGGTTATATGAAGAAAGACGGCAGTTGTTAAACTCAGTTTGAATTATACATGGCAGGTTATTTTGTAAGTCACAGGATACTGGGTTTAAGGTCAATACAACTTCAATCCTCTTTATGAAGCTCTTGTAACCAAATTGCTTTGCCTTGGGCCTTGTAAACTTTTTTTTGTTTGTTTTTTTGTATTGGCAAGATGCTTGTTTGGCTGGCTGCTAGTTGTTGGTTTTTTTCGCTGCAGCAGATGCTGGCTGTAGTGGAGGAGAAAGCTCTGCCAGAAAAGGAGGCCTACAGGAAACGAGCAGCCAAAACTGCAGCCATCACAGCCCTCTGATGTACTCTGGTATGAAACAATTGAAACTTCCCAAAAAGGTGAGAGGCAGTTCAGAGCACAAAAGATGGTTTTAAGAGCAGACCTAACATTTCATTGTAGCAGTGAGTCACTGGCTTGAAGTGCCCGCAGCACAGTGGGGAAGGACACAGAGGAAGCACGCCGCTGCAGCAGTAGTGTCAAACCCAGTTCCTAACCAGCCGTAGCTAACCATAAATGAAAACTATGGCTGGGAGTACACCTCCCTCAGGTGCCATACGCCTTTGATTTTTCCAGGACTGCTTACTTTTGCCCAGAATCCCAAAGCTCCCCTCCCTTTCTCCATGGAAGTTTGCTGGATTTATGGAAGGTCTGGTGCCACAGCAGCACTTTCCCAATGCAGACACACACACACACATACACACACAGTGCATGCACATGTGTACAGATGGATGCAAGAAAAAAAAAATTACATCTGACTATTCAATGAAACCAGCTGCAGCCACTCGAGTTACCACTTTCGCTCTTGTCGGAGGTTTGAAAAGAAACAATCAAATTGTGGTAAAACAAAAAAGGTGAGTTGAGGAAGAGTTCATATCATAAAAGTGATGATTTTGTGTGAGTAGCTTGGCAAAAACACAAAGCTGATAATGTAAGCAACAAATGAAAGGAAGTAGGGATTTTTAAAAAAAGGAAAAAACAGAGCGGAAAAGCGCGTTCTTTTTACGGAAACTAAATTTCAAACTGAAACCATGCAATCACCACATTAAAGGGCTCTCATTCTTTAGACAACCACTGGTATGCAGAGTGGATGCCAGGGCAGTGTTTTCCATTAGATTTCTCTGTTTTTTCAGTTGATCTGGCAAATTAACTTACAACAGGCTGAACACAAGATGCAGCCTGGAAAGGAGCATAGCAGCAAATTGCATTTATCAAAAACACTCACTGGGACTGTTTACTTTATGTGATCTAATAAAAAGAAGCTCATGCTGAGAGTGTTTCAGTGATTGCACATGGATAGAGGAGAACAGTAAGCCCCAAGTGCAACCGCCCAGACCACATGAAGAAGGGCCACATTTAAACTCCATCACCGTCATTTGTTTATCACTTCAACTTATTCACGGTATCTTTGTGAGACAGTTTTTCCCATGCTGTCTCCTCCTATGGCGACGTGATTGCTCATGCTCATTGTCGCATTTTTGAAGGATAACCAAGCTTATAAAAGCTGCAGGTCATATCCTCACTGGCCATTTCACACTCCTAAATTTACACATACACGGTTATTATTTCCAGAGAAGAAAAGTCATAATCTATTGAAGGGCAACTTCTGGCACACACATTTTTTTGTTTCCTACCGCAGGCTTTATAGAGCTATGCCGTGGGTTCGACAAGAGAGGAGGCAATGTGTAAGGCAGGCGTATGGTTTGTACAGGAGCATTCTCCTCCTCCCGCCACTTGGTAACCCTCCCAAGAGATCATACGAACTGGTTTCAATAAAAATGTGGCCGTGTCAGTGCCCTCTCCTCTTGACCAGGCAAGATTTCTGTTCAAAGACATGAAGAAAATACCTAGTGGGCTATATTAAAGGGAAAATCCACCACTGTTCATGTGGATGTCTAGTCAATGTTAATGGCAATTGTAATCCTTAAATTCAGCAATAAATTCCTGAGTTTGTGCTATATTGACAGAGAAAGCTGAGTTTTCCGAGTTGTCCTGCTCACGCAGCCATTCTTGCAATGCCTACATGTACCAGAATGCATTGCGTGAGAGCTCCTGAGGTTGCAACCTGGCTCAGTTTAGAAAGCCGTAATAGTGCAAGCAAGAGCAGCACAGTTAACGTTATTTTTGCATAAGCTGTTAAGTAATCACATAGATATGAAATTGTGTTGTGATATTGGCGTAAATAGCTATTTACATCAATTTTAGTGCTATTGTCTGTTTTTGTTTTTTTTTTAAAGTTGTTGTGTTGTCCCAGATCGGTAGAAGGACTCCTACTAAAGGCTCCTATTCTTCCCTACATGTAGTAATCACAAAAACACAGTATTCGTGGGGTCAACAATGTTGTTGTTATATCAATTCCTAACCAACAATTTTTATTAATCTGCTGCTACCTGGTCCTGCACATGTTTTCGCATTATTAGCGTTCACCTTAACTGTACATAATTTATGTCTGTATTACTACCTCAATGCACCTCATTTCACTTTAATCATTCAGTGTTTACTCATCAATATTCTTACAACTCAGTTTCACTGTTTTTATTATTTCGCTCTCACTTTACAGTCACCTTAAAATTTTAGTATACCGCACAGATTTTTCAGCTGTCGGTAAATGTTGTATTGTTGTCAGTGCTTTCTTTCGTTGTTGTCTTGACATGCCCTCCGGGACAAAAATAAAGGTTTCTGAATTGAACTGAATTGAATATCGGTGAAATCGGAACATTCCTTTTGTTTAATTTTGTGTAGTTTTCAATGACGAGGGGTAATCGTTCCACCTGAGCCGGAAATTTCTCTCAAAACAAACATGGCACTGGCTCGCCTGGAGTGCAAAAGGAAAAAGGTGAGGGGTCAGCAGTTTGTAGTTCTTCCAAGAACCAGTGACGTCATTGACATTTTGAAGCTGGGCCCCAGAGACGCAGAGAATAATGACAAAAAAAATTGTTGAGGTTCAAATTATATACCAAATTCAGCTAGATAGAGATAAGGTTGAAAATCGCTGGAGTTTCCCTCTAAAGTTGGGCTTCTCTTCATTTATCTGCAGGTGTTTCCAGAAAAATGTATAACTGTCATTGCTCAAGCTTTTGCGTGACATCTCTTTTTTTAGTCAAAATGGCTTTTTGGGGTTCAGACATGACATCTTAGAAAGGGCAGACAACAGAACCAAACAAGACCATCAGTGTGAGAGGAAGACCTTCAAAAAGGTCAGTGAACCTTGAACAAGGATGACTTTGTAAAATGCATCACCATTACACTTTATTATCCAGTTCTTCTCTCCGCCCCTCATAGCCTTGATGGAAAAATGCATGATGAATTCTGCAGATTCATTGGCTGTAAATCAAAAAAGGAAGAAAAAAATCAAGCTCCCACTCACCCTTTGCTCTTTTTCTTCAGATTTTTTCTTCAAATTATTCCTGTGTTACATATGTTAAACCTGAGGTTTAAAATGGTTTATTGTATTATATATATACATATATACTCATATAAAATGAAACCCTCCCTATAGCTCCACCTTGTTCCCAATGTCTCAGTCCGCCTCAGGAACAGCCAAAACAGGTTTTTGAGGGTCACGGTCCTGCAGTTTTTATGGATCTCTTTAAATCATCAAGTGCTTAGCAAAAATGGAGAAGTGTCCAAAAGTAAAACAATGCAGCCAGGTAAGTAATGGGGCGACTATGCTCTACAGACCACAGACCACCCAGCCAGCATCAGCAGTCGGCCCGGCCTGTTTGCAGCTGTTCGGTTCTAAACCCCAGTTTGGACCTCCAAAATGATCCTCAGCTCTGGTTAGGAACATCACTGGAGGCTTTAGTGGATAAAATGTGCTTTAATTCAGTGAAAGGAGAACTATTGAGGGTGAACTGTTTCATGCTTTCTCCATCCTTTTTTCCCTTGCTATTTTTGTCTCTCTATCCCTTAAATATAATCATTTGCCATTTTTAGAGGTCCCTAAGGGAAGATTTCCTTATCTCCCTGCCTCCTCCACAGCTCAGAGGTCAGGATCAGCCACGGAGCAGCACTCCTGGACCTATTAGGAATTCAGTGTCTTGCTCAAGGACACTTCAGCAGAGAGGAAGTCTGCCAGCGTAGAGCTTGAAGGATAATGCACTCAGAGCTCCCTTCATTTGGTGTGCTACACACAGCTTTGTGTGCGTGTGCTTTTTTTGTGCATTGCCTGTTTTCTATCATTTGCATATTTGCTGGTTTGTTTCTTCATCATTAAACTTGTTAGACCACAGTCCTGTGTATCTCCTGACCTCAGTCACAGCACAGCTCATCGCCCACAGAGAATTCTCTGCTGACTAACCACCCACAGGGAGCTGAGAGTTGCTCTCTGACCCCCTCAGAGGAACGCTAGTCGGCTGCTTTGTGCAGACAAGAAGGATAAGATGAGTGCAGCGAAGACACGCTAGTGTGGGAAAAGTAAAATGTCCTCAGTAAGCAGCAAGCACAGTGACCACAAACTTCTGTTGAAAACATGACGACTGTACATAATGGGAATTAACTGAACAGCTTGAAGATTCTAGTTTCTTGTCTCCTATCCTCAGCGTTCTGTCTCTCTGGCAGCTCTGCAGTGCTTTCTAAAGGTAGACCCAGATCCTGACAAGGATCTCATGAGGGACTGTAAAGTTTTGCAAAAACTGCCTGCACGACAACATTTTTTGGATGTAAAATGTAAGCATAGACTGCGTTTGGAAATAAATCCTTCCAAATTCTACTGCGTCCATCCTTTTGTCGAGCATCAGGAAGGTTAACTTAATAGCTGTGAAACCACTGCGGAGACAGATTATTATCATGTGCCATATTCTCCAAGGGAGACCTGATTTTATTATGTTGACTTTTAGAGAGTGGAAGGCCCAGTGGAATCAAAGCTCACCGTCAAATGTCCAGCCAGGCCAGAGCCAGCCAGTTTCGCATGACCTTCCCTGTCACAGAGTATATTCCCAGCTTTCATGTCCCGGTGGATTTTCCTCATAAAATGCAGATAGCACGGGCCCTTCAAGGTTGATTTGAAGATGTAGGCTATCTCATCCTCATTGAGCTGTGCAGCAAAAACATACAAGGATTATTTTTCCGGTGATTAAAACACTCCAAAATATCAGATGCTGAGAGGGTGCATGTGGAATATAAAAGCAGTCAAAGCAATTTAATTTGTTTTTAGTTATGGAGCAACAGGTGCTGTCACTGGTGGTCTGACTTAATTTTACTGGTTGTAAAACATGTGGAAGCAAGCTGTCGTGTTTGAAATCATTTCATCCATCAAACTCTTTTTTTATTTTTAGCGTTCAGATACCGAGTTTGGAAAATGTAACGGCAGCCTGTTTGCTGATTCAGTGTCAAAGTGCCTGAAAGCAGCATCTTAAATGTGTCAGTGCAGATGGTGAATGTTTTCTTCACTTAAACTCACTCACACACACACATTCACACTTCTGCGTGGGTTCTTCTCACACTTTGCTGCTTAATGTCACTCAGCATCTCAGCCTCTAAACCTTTATCCCATTTTGAGCCACCCAGTCTTGCAATAAGTTAGGCCTTTAACATGTCAGCCAGCCAGTTGCCCAGACAGTCAGCCAACCGGTCCAACAGTGGCAAACAAGTGTAAGAAGGTTTATGAATCCCCAGGCTGATGACGGGCTGTTCAGGACATGAGTCACACACACCAGAGTGGCAGGGGCAGAGAGCGATGCAGGCAGGGATGGATAGAAGATGGGGAAATTCCCATTTAGGGATGGCCAAGGAACCGGGCTAGGCCAAGCGCTCCGGCAGAATGTGCACTTCATTAGTGGGAAAGTGCCTGGGAGAACCAGGTCGGGCCAAGTTCTTTGAGGCTCGGGAAGAGCTAATAAAAGTCCAAGCCAAGGAACCATTCAAGTACACTTAAACCAAGAGACGGAGCAACGCTGCAAGACAGCAGAGGTCTCGTCAGAAAAATGACCAGAGAGACACAAAGGCTTGCTACATTTTCCAGTCGCCAGGTTTGTCTTTGTAAGTGGCATCATCTCGCAGAGTCAACATT
Source organism: Naso vlamingii (assembly GCA_029822935.1). Taxonomy (NCBI): domain Eukaryota; kingdom Metazoa; phylum Chordata; class Actinopteri; order Acanthuriformes; family Acanthuridae; genus Naso; species Naso vlamingii. The sequence continues at coordinate 23,411,557 of JAPQLA010000024.1, read as the reverse complement.
AAGATGCAACACAAACAGCAGGTTTTAAAGCTGTGATTCCCAGCAGAAGAGTGGAAATTCTACAGAAAGATCCCAAGGAGCTGGGGAATCTCTGTATTCTCCACAGCATCAGAATATCCAGATTTTGGAAAATTCCTGCCTTTGCAGCTGGGCTGGAATTGTTACACCACTCACACCACTGCAGTGCAGGGACCCGCGATGCTGTAGCTTAACACGGCCCCAGCAACAACCCAGCTGTTTGAGCCAGGAGAGCTCACATAAAACCCAAGCTGTTTCATTGCCTTAACGCATACAGCTACACTTAAACCACACCTCACTGCCTTGACTTATGTAAAAAGAATTTTTGTTGCACTACCACGAAGACCTGTAGAAGTGAAATCGTAAAGAGGATAAAGAAAGACGGAATATGAAGTGGAAGCTGAACATTTATGAAATTCCAAAGCAGTTGGAATGAGACAGACTGAGGACCAACACCGACACTGAGGACGTGATTCAGTGTAGCTTTTATTTCAAGAGAGAAAACGCACGCTGTGATTCACACACTCGTGCAGACACACAGTGAAGGGCTCAGAGCGATCATAAACAGTTTGTGTTTTGGTTGCTTTTGAAGCCCTGTACACAAAAAGGCAGGATGGCTAAATATTTATAGACAGAACTTCCCTCTTAACCAGTGAGCAGGCTTGGGCCAGCAGAGGCTGGGCCTGATCTCACAGCACCTGGACAGTTACAGATCCCCACAGCCCACTCCAACTACTTGGACACACCATGCACCACAGGAGCCCGCTTCCCCCTACCCTCCAGCCACAGAGTCCTCAACTTCCATTTCTCTCCGTGCACTTAGCTCGTGTTTATTCTCTCAAATAGTAACAAAAGGACGGGGCCGCTGAGAACTGTATCTTTTTACAACGTGGTGACATCACTTGTAAAAGCAGCGAAGTAAACACACAGAACTCGGGCTCCTGGTTTTCTAGGTTTACAGTTCCCTGCCTGTCCATCCAGAGAGGCCCGATGTAACCCCTGGTGACCCCCGTACCGCTGTCTGACTCCTGATTGGGGTCAGGAACATTGCTCACGTTGGTTTCACAGCCCAATGAAATCACCCCGATGGACACGCTGCACTGTGCTGTTAATGCAGTCAGTGAGGAGATGGGAAAGAATGTGTTTTCTCTCACTTTGTGCTGTAACACAAAGCATATGAATGAACTGCTTGCACTTAAAGAGTGAGTGAAAAGATAATTGAGATAATGTTTAATGATATCATCCAATCCATGATAGAGACAGCAGGAACCAGCTGGAAACATACAGACAACGCATAAATACAGAAACTGTTGAAGAGCAATATTGATGTTATGGGATCTTCAAGGACATCAGAGGATAAAAGGATCAGTGCGTTTTATGTTATTATTTAATGTATTTTATATAGAGCTTAAATTATCCATAATCATCAGATCTTTTGATCAAAAGTCAAATGATTCATTGACTTGACAAATGGACGATCTAAGTAAGGCTGCAGATGCACTCATCATTTTAATGTTTTTATGATGTCTGATCATAAAGATCTTATAAGAGTGAATTCCTGGTTAGCCGCGTTTGGCCTGAAAACGACAGTTTCGCATTTCATGTGGTTGCATTTAATTAAATCTGTTCCTATTTTTCTCCATCTCATTGTGTTTCTCAGATGAACAATGTAACTGGACAGTGTCCAGACAGTTCAGTTCCAATGAAATCCGACCACCTCGGATGTGGTCTCGCTCATTTCACTGTAAGCACAATTGCACTTGGGAGTATCCTCGACCTGTCAGTCTATGCATTCTTGCGTAGTGGATTGCAAAAATTGTTTCAAACTGATCAGGAATCGGGAATAGGAATCGCAGCTGGAGCTAAGTCGGCTTTACTAAACAGCTGCTGCAGTGGTACCCATGATAAATGTTTCTGCATCATGTATTTAATTTGAGCATCTCTCCTGTATTGGTACAGCAATGGCTGCCTCGGTGTATCTATTGCAGCTGAAGTGAAGGGGAAGTGAATGGGACTTGACTGTAAGTGAAGCCAGTGAGGATCAGCTGATCTCCAGCTGTGTAGTCATAGACATGGAGCTGGTTTCTGCTGGTTACTGGGCCACTGGGCTGCAGTCAGTACTATAATGAGGAGCATTTGTCTCTGCTTCCTCCCTGTGGTCACTTTGACAGCATCTGTTGACTGTTGCTGTACCCCCACCCCCAACCAAAAGTCCCAGATACACAACAGCTAAATAAAAACACACAAATTAGCCATGTGGACCACGGTAAAAATTTCCAGCTTCCCGGTCCAGACCAGCTGGATCTTGCCAAGGTTGTGCTGTACTTGTGCTGTAGCACTCAGCAAAAGCCAACATCACAAGCTTTGTTTCTCTGAGGAGTGAACCTCAGGCTGAGCAAGCTTCTCCTGTGTCACATCACATCTCTACAGCGTACA
>JAPQLA010000024.1:23220202-23230237 GCA_029822935.1 Naso vlamingii | reverse complement strand
GGGCTTTCTGTTTTGCCAGTTTACACACCCAGAAAGAAGGTTGTTGTTTCAAAAGATTACACTCTTGAACCCAGTTTTAAAAGTGTGCGATGTCAGGGGTGCCAGAACGTTGTGTCATGTAAAAGAAAGACCAAACTGCAACAAAAGTTTAGCATTTGACGCAAAAACTTGCGCCGCTTAAACTGCCCCTTAGAGAGGAGCTGCTGTTATTTGACAGTTTTTTTAATTGAGTTTTTAGCTTTACTATGTTTTGTCCCACAACAATAGTGAGGGTAATGGTTTAATTATTACGGCTGCAGCTTTTGGTGAAGCTGTATCTTAGGAGGTGGGGCGGGTCTTATCAGAGGGTCAATGGTTTGATCTCCGACTGCATTTCAAGCAAGATACAGAAGCCCAAATTTCTCCCAACGGCTGTTCCATTGGTGTGTGAATGTGTGTGTATGTATTTCTGATGAGTAGGTTGGCACTTTGTGGAGAAGCCGCCTACCTGAATGTTTATTTGATGGCGTGCATGCTTACTTGTGTTGTAAAGAGCCTTTGGTGGTGGAAAGACAGGAAAGTGCGATGTAAATGCAGTCCATTTGATTTGCAAATACTTCTATACTGTTGTTAATCTGTTATTTGAGAACACTGTAATAAAAAAAAAAAAAGACTGTATTCACTGTTTAAAAGGCTACTCTAGCAGCTTTATCCACCTCTTTAAGTCCACTATAGTGAGGTTTTCTTTTCCAGGACACATACTGTTCTGCCTGCCTGAGACAATAAAGCCCATAGTTTGTACTCTAACCATGCATTCAGAAATATTAGTTAACAGTTTACATTGTCCAGAGTGTGGTTGTTTAAAATACTGTTATAAGATTAAATGACCCAAAGTGCTGGGTATATGGAATATTGATATAGTGCGTGTTTTGTTCTGCCTGATTATAAACTGGCTGGAACAGTCATTTTCTGTGCCTATTGATTATCATAGTTTTCCACTGGAGCTATTGATTTCTCCACAGAAATCACCTCAGGGAATTACTGAAAATCATAATCCACTGGAAGAAAATCATTTTCAGAGTTTTTAGCAGTTCAAAGCCTCCTCAGAACAATTGCACTAGCTACATGTCCCTGCTTTCAATTGGCCATTTGAACGCGTGCCTGGCACTTTTATGATGTAAAGAGAGTGTTATGCTGTTTTGTTACCACATTCAGCCTAGCTACAGTTTCGTAGTAATCAAGGGGGACTTTCCTGCAGGCTTTTGTAAGGTGCCTGTTAATGTGTAGGCAAATGTACAGAGACACACAGAGCCAGTTCACTGCAGATCATTTCCCCAGAAAGCACTGAGGGCAAGGTGATATCATTCTGGGGCTGTGGGGCTGCCCAGCTCGAATCTCAGAAACCATATCCACTCAGCTCCATTTGGCAACAAAATATTTCATTCTGTCTCTCTTTCTTTCTGGTTTTGGTCATTGCACATGTTAAACATCCAGGGTGCATGTTACAAGAGACTGTTAACTTTCAGAACCAGCGTTGGTTGAATTGGACTGAAGCCAGTACCAGAGGATCAAGTCTTTGTGCAAACAGCACATGGTAAAAGGTAATAGATATTTTGATAACACTTTACTTAAATTATCCATCTGTGATGTATTATGAACATTATTATAATGCTTTGTAATGCGCATATAGTGCTGTATAACCATAGTTATAAGCAATTTTAGAGTTAACCCTAACCATAACCCTAATCCTAACCATAATCAAATATAATGCATTTTAGGTGCGTTCATTATGTTTTATGATGTGTTATATATAATCATAATGTGTTAAAATGCATTATAGAGACAGGTTTCAAAGGAAGTGTTACTGATATTTTTAACGCACAGTCACAGGTATGCTCATACAAAAGAATTATATATCTTTTTGAACTGTTTTTTTGTTTATGCTGGCATGTAACGTGTACACATACTCTACAAATATTCGTACTCAAGAATTGCATTGTTATGTTTTGTACTAAAAGTTCTTTCTTCAAAATCTGCCCTGTTCATAATTTTATTGCTCTGGTTGACTTATAGAGTAGCTAACATTTTGGTCAGTCCATTAGCCTTTGTGGTACTGGTCAAAGTATATGGGCTGACTAAATCTTCTTTTGGATAGATTAAAGAGGCTAAGATTTTTTTACTTCATTTTTGAAAACAAAACACAGGAGTGGTCATTTAACTCACACCACAGGTTTGTTTGAATGTTGCTTAGAAACACCCATCAAAGAAGTGTTAATGGTTGTCTTTGTGTAATTATCCTTTACATGAGAGGCCTTGAAACGATGACTTTGAAAACAAGTTGTTTCTGCTCAGTTTAAGGTCAATTTCTGTCTGCTGCACAATTGCACCACAAATTGGTTCACATAAAACTAGCCTCTAAGTATTTTCTTTATTTGTCCCTAATGAATGTTCTTGTTGGCAGCCGCACTGTGTTTCTGATTGAGGGCCTCCCAAGCCCCGAACTTCTCATTGTTCTCTAACATCTACCAGAGTAATGATCTCACTGGCTTTCCTTCTCAATCCTAAAATTAGCCGCTGGCGCTCCGAGAACATACATCTTATACTGAGAAACGTATCCTGCGATCTGGCTGTGCTTCTTAAGGGCTGGAACGAGAACTGTTGTCTTCCTGTCTGCTAGTGGTCTGGATGATGGGATTAGATGTAATTTTCCTGTTTACTGGGAGGACCAGAAAGAGAAAGAGAGAAATGGAATGATTAGTGTTGTTCCTACTGTAAATCTGCAAGGTATAAGACGATATCTTGTGGTGGGCAGGGCTGTGGGCCTGATGGCTTTTCTGTGATCTCAGCCGTAGCATGTCAGCAAAAAAGTGGGGAAGTTGGGCACTAGAGAGTCTAGTTTTCATGGCTGAAAGACATATATTCTAGAAAGATGATGATAAATTTATTTTGTTTAAAAAAAATCAAATATGAACATACATAAAGGGAGAGAAAAAAACGATGAGAGGACTTCAAGCAGAACTACACAAGCCCAAGTAGCATGATGGAAGTCAGGCAGGTTTTTATTGGCTGCTGTGCGCTTTTCAGAAGGGGATAATATTTTCATTGTGGAGTTATTTATATAGTTTAATTTTTCTGGTAAAGTCAATAATTTATCAAGGTAATGATGGTTGGAGTGGGGAATGAAAACAAGAAAAAGGAGGAATAATGAGATAGGAGGCCCCCCCAGAGAGGAACGGCTGTAGTCTCTGTAGGGTAACTGTACTTACTAGATTAGAGGGTTTCAGGCCTCTGCACACAGATGAGCCCATATAAACCTCTCTCTAGGCTCCAGAACAGCCAGAACAGTCTGTGGGGAATGGATTTGTCCTTATGTATCCCTTTTCTGCTTTCATGAATGATAACGGTATTAGGCCTTGTGGATGTTGGCTGTGGTTATTGAGGTTGAAGTGAGAGGAGCAGAGAGGGAAGTTGAGGTTGAGTTGTGGTTCCTCAGACATAGTGTGGATAAGTGTGCAGGCTGGAGGGGGTTCAGTTCAGATGACAGAGAAATAGGAGGGGGCCGGAAACCGGGCTGAGATGATTTCACAAGGGAGGTTTCAAAGGGTCTCATGCCACACTGAGAAGACGTGTCTCTCTGTTTTCATTCTTAGCGTGTTGAGTTATGGTCTTGCTAGCAAAATCTCTCTTCACTCCTTTCCTGTCCTCTTTTAGATACATACCTTAACTGAATGTTGCATAGATTTGATAACTTTGATCACTTTGTTATTATACACAACATTCAGTACGTTAACATGAAGTTAGAGAGAGTCATCTTTTTGTGCTAGTCCGACTACAACCGGATTTTTAAAATACATGTAAACAGTTTTAGTCAGACTGAAATCATACTAAATCGAATTTCTCAAAGTCGAACTAACACACCCAGATAATGCAATTGTGAGTTGAATTACTCCTGCATGTATACGCCTCAACTGGACCCGGACTGGCCTATACAATCTACACATGATCGATAGTCACTGGGGCGGTCTTTGACCCAGGGCTCAAACAGCATAAGTTTTTAGAAGAAAGCCAGTGAGAATACAAGAATCCCATAAGCACGAGGGAAAGTGTGTATTGACTTTGTACCGAAAGCAAAGCATAGATATGAAGTGTACAGTGCTGTAAAGTTGTCCATGTTTTCACTGTTCCACATGGATTTCGCCAGCTGCTTGCTAACTTATTGTTATCTTATTGTTTTTATATTGTCAGTGAACTATGTGGAACATTGCAATATGCATCATACCGCAATGTAATGCGATATAATCTGTCATGAAGTCCTTGCCAATATGCAGCTCTAACCATAATTGAGTTTAACAATAAATCGATTCTTCTTTGGCGCTTGTGTACTGGGACAAGGTCAGTAGTCCAATTAAATGGCCTCATCAAAGTATAACCGTAGTTGGACTTCACTGTGCATGTAAACATACTGATTTTGTGAAGTGTTTTCTCTTACTGCCTTTTTCTCACCAGAGACTAGTTGTCTGATTTGGAAAATCTTCCTACCATAATTGTCTCGACGGGCTCAGAGACTTTCTAAAGTAAGGCTGGCAGCACAAGTTGTCAAGCAGTGGGTGCACGGACACAGTTTGTGTAGAGAAGTTAAAAACAAAAAAAAGGGAAAGATAAAACTTTTAAAACACGCAGTCCTCTTGCCACACCCTCACCCTCATTCCTCACCCGCTCTGTCAGCCTGGACACACCACTGCTTTTTCATAGCTGCTTCAATAACGCCATAACAAATGGAGTCACGTAAATATTTAAATAAACACCGACTTGCATCCAAAACAAATAGGCGGGCGGGTTTATTAAAGAGCCCCATTGCTGCCTTTGCACGCAGCTGTAACAGAATATACAACACTTCAACTCACTGTAAACCATTTGTAATAGGGAACATACCAGAAAGATAGCAGGCGGCCCGCGGAAATGCAGAGATCCTTCAATGAGGCTGTTTTTATGGTTAACATGCTCAACCACTCGGGAAGGCTATATGGACAGTTCGTGCCATTATTGTTAAGACTGTTAAATCTGTAGTGGAAGTTTCACTGGCGCTCTGATGTTAATGTTGTGTGTCTGTGTGTGTACCAGAGTGAATTTGTGTGTGTTCACACATGTTTTTGACTCTGGGAGGTGAACTGTGCGTTCGTATGATGTGCGATTTACACTCGCCACACCACACGCCTTCACACGTTTTACAGCAGTGTTACTCTGCTGCGGCAGTGTTGTGTTGTACATCAAGAAATGAGGCAACACTGATTTGTTTCTCGCCCTAAAGTCAAGCGTGTTGTAATGGGGCTCTGGTCTCAGTGTTTTTCTCTGATCACTTGACACATGCTCAGGCTGTGGGCTTCAAAGAACTGGGCCTTTCACTTGCTGGGAGATATGATTGAGCTGTTAAAGAGGATGAATAATCACCATCAGAATGCTAGAACGTTTATGAGGAACTGGACTGGCAGCTTCACACACCAGCTGAACACTGGGAGAAAGACAGTGGGAGTGGTTGGAGAGAGTGAGAACAAAACAAAGGAGGGAAGGAGAGGGAAGAGTGTATGGTCAGAGTTTGGCCAATATGTTATTAGCCTAATGGCCCAGCAGAGGGTGAAAATGAGGACATGGCTGAGATGGCACGAGACAGGGGAAATAACCCCCATTTAAGAGGACTCTTAGGACTTGTTAGGCCTGGGTAGGTTTAAGAGCCTTGGGCGCTCTTGTCATATTTCTTTCATTTGAATTTAGACTTCTTGTGTTCCCTCTGTCTTTTTCATTCTCTGTCCCTGCCTGCCTGTCTCTTTTTCTCAATCCCTTCCCTGCATAAGTGGTGGGCGCCAAGTCACTATAACAAAATATGGCAGTTTCATTCCAAATAATGACCCCAGGATTAACAAACAGAGTCCTGGAGTGATATTTAAAACAAAGCAGAGAGCTGCATGAAGACTGGCCCTGCATTGTTACTGCCTGTGCTGTTCCTAAGCCCACTTTCTGATTGACCTAACAGACTCTCTCTTGGGAAGGACTACCCCAAAGTCAAGAAAGGTTTCAGGTGAAGGTTACCCACAAGGTCTAAAGAAGTAGGGCAATAACCACTTTTTAAGTGAAAACTGAAGCCAGCACCACCTTTGAGGCTTGGCCAAAAAGCAGTAATAAGAAGAGTGATGGTTCCTTCAGAGCATGAATTGTTGAACGTGATTGATTTGAGGTGTGAAGGTAGTAGAAGTTCAGGGTGTTAAAAGCTGAATCAAATGCTCATTGCCTTCTCTGTTGGCCTAATTTCAGACTCTGGGCAGATGTGTGTGTGCCTGTGGAGTACACACATATTAATACTCCCTGTGTGTTGGCATTGTAAAATTAGCCATGCAGGTTAATGTGAGTTCATGCTGCTTGTTGCCCACTGCGCACCTACTCACGTAAGCTTGCATTATTGTAGTTGTTCATAGTCTCCAGTTTATAACCATGTCTGGTCCACTCCACCCTCATGCTAACACTCTCATGGTGTGTAATAGATTATTTTGGTGACTTGGAGAGACACGACTCAATGAGTGCGTTTGACCCGGATTGATGTTTCTGAAACTTGGAGGATCTGTCTCTGTTTATTGAAAGATTTCATCAATGATGATAGATCAGGGTGTGAATCATTTCTGGGGTCTGTTTAGTGTTTTTTTTCTGTTGTGTGTTGTCAGGGCAATGTGTGTGGATATACGGTAAGGGGTGGGGGAGGGGGTAACCAGAAACTTGACGCAAGTTGTGAGACTGTGGTATTGCCAGTGATAAACACCAGTGGAACTGAAATCATACACACCCACACTAACACATACACACTTGTATATGAGCTTAGACATTTATGTCACCATGGGTGCACACATTGACTCATGCACACACACTTGAAAACAGCACACATGCAGATACACAACACTGCCACAGCTTAACTTGCAAACACATACACACATACACACACATACACACGTATATGCACACAGAACATGCCCAGTCCCTGGGGTAAAGTTTCCTTGGTCTAGACAGCTGAGCCACATGACAGAGAGCAGCAGCCACAGAGTTCTGTCATGTCTCTTTGGATCCCCAGCAGAGCTGCACAGGAAAGAGCTCTATAATGCCGTCTGACAGGAACACTCCAACACACACAGCCCTCTGCAACAAAACACTATTGACAACCCAATGATATCACAGCGGTTTACCGTATGCTGCACTTTTTGTGTGTTACCCGGTCAATGAAACAGTCTGTCAAAGTACATTTCTTGCCATCAGTGGGTCAGGGCTGCAGGATGTTGGAAACAACAGATATTGAAATGTTTTTTCCCAAATGATTTTTTTGCAATATGTATTGCAATATGAAAAAATACACAGATTTTCCCCAGATGACTTAAAGTTGGGGTAGGCAGTTTATCTTTGGTGTCATCCTGCAAAGACGTCATGGTGAACTTTCAGCATTGTTGTAGTACAGATGGTCTTAAGAAACACTAGGCTTCTGCACCTCTCCTTGGCTCTGTAGTCTGGCTTGGCTCTGTGGACCATGACAGACACTTTTCAGCCATTTACAGAACGTTTCAGAGCTGGTTTAAGTTGCGTTTCTTAGCGACGGGTGACATCGCTACAAGCTGATTGGTTGTTAACACAAGTGACAGCCCTTGCATTCTAAAACTGGCCTCTGGTGACTATCTGAGACAAACCATTTTACTCAGCTGCAACTTTGGTGAAAGCAGCGACAAATGAAATGAAATGCGAGCTAGAACCAAAACAGGGAGGGGAGAGCTCAGCGGAGTTGCTTTTTTTTTTTTTATATGAGGTATAAGTATGACTGGAAAATGTGTTCCAATACCATTTTTTCCTTCCTGACACTGATATCAGTACCTTAAAGTTGCAGTTGGTAACTTCTCCTAACAAGCCAACAATGTAGCGTTAGCTGTAGTTTGAGAGTCTTTGACAAGCAACAAAGCTGCTGCCTTTTGCGCTGGCTCATGTTTTATTTCATTTGCTGTCACTCTCTCTCTTTTTTAAGTCCAGTTTGAACTGAGATGAACTGGTTGCAGGGCAAGTTGCAGCGGAGTAAACTGGTCTGTCTCAGCTCGAGCTTTAGCCAACTGACGGTCTGGCTTGCAGACACTGTTGTGAGTAGAGGCGAGTCATAGCTTAAGGAACAAACAGCCAGTCAGCTTGTGCTGACATCACCTGTCGCTTAGAAGCACAGCGTAGACCGGCCAATCAGGACAGAGAGAACAGAGAGCATCACTGGTTGGACAAATAGAACGGGAGCCATAGGATTTTTATCAGTCTTGAATACAGAGGCATTATGGGAAAACACAGAGATCTCGTGATACTCTTAGACAACATCACTTTCCAATTGCTGTCTGTGGATGTTACGACTTTTTGTTATTTTTTTTTCCAAATAGAACCCAGAAAGTTATTGATATTTACCCCCGGAGTTAGCAACTGCAGCTTTAACTTTGTATACTGGCCATTATTAAGTACTGATTAGATACAGCACTGGGTACTGTTTCTAATAAAATAAACCACAAGCTGGGGATACTGGTATTGGTATCATATTAAAATTTAAGATTAAGGTTGTCAAATGTAAAGGATGTACAGTGTTCTCAAAGTGTTGTATTAGTGCGTAACGATGCAACTCTGATTGCATCATGACAAAAACAGTTCATCATTTCATTTCAGAGCCAGAGGCACCTGGATGCTGAGTGTGAGAAAATACTCTAAGAAAGTCTAGACACGATGATCTCGACCTTCAGTCTGCTTTATTCCACTTACACATACATGCACACACAATCACACACACAGATTTTACACATATGCACCTGTGACCTTAGTCACTCAGCCATACACACACACTCACACACACTTCCACCCACCCAGTTTTAGGCAGGTTGCCAGGGCGGCCACAAACCAGGGGAACTAAGCATCCTTTTCATCCATTTCCCCATCAACACACTCTTGTTGCCAGGCCAACCCATTTGGCTGTTTTAGTGATATTTAGGAGCATTGCGTCTGAGGAGCCACGGTGGTGCTGTGACATCACCGCTGTTTCATGACAACAGTGGGAGCGAGCTGCTGAGCAAGGCAGACCTTTAAATCATGGAATATGTCTTAATGTGTCTTCAGAGAGACCCCCCCTTCCCTCACCTCTGACGCCTTGATGGCTTTAACATCCACAGACATCAGGCTAACCTGCTAGAATGTGTGCTCTGTCGATACGCTTCTGTGTCGGCCCCTCTGTTTCTCCTTAAGCATCTCTCTCACACTCCGATTCTGCTTTATCTGTCTGCTTTCTTCACTCAAAAGAAGTTTTTTGAATGTTGACGGTATGTTTTGACCTTCAGGTTCATACAGTGAGTTCAGAGGCTAATGGATGGGGATTTTGCCGTGTGATTTGTGTGCTTGGCTGTTGCCATGAGTGTCAGCACAGACAATCGGCTCTCGTCTGGACCACAGCAGTACATGTCATGTCTAGAACACTGTGTGTGTGCCTGCATGCACTCTCTCAGTTCTCATAGTTCCCTCTCGCTGTAGGAGACAAGGAACCTGAATGCCAACATTACATCACCTCAATGAAGTGTCACTTAAATATCATATAGCATGATACTGTGCGGCAAATGAAAATAACAGTGAAGTATGAAGAGAGCTAAATACTGAACGCAGGACAGTACATTTTCTCATCAACCATGTATTGATTTTATATAGTTTGTTATGAGGTGCTGCAGTGCTCTGCGGGTAAAACTATTATATCATGGCAGGACCTAAAGTTTAAACAACCTTATTCACATAAATACTGCATAGACCCAGTACTGGAAATGATGCATAGCCAGAATATGTTTTCAAACCATGTATGATTCCGTTTATTACTTTTTGTTGTTTTTTTCCAGAATCACGTCCCCTGTCCATTCCAATGAAGGTGATGCCTGACACCACAAGAGAGGAATCATGGACAACCTCAGAGGAGAGAATGAAAGAGCTCATCGCTCACGCCTGGGATGCTGTCAAACACCTTACTCTACAGGTACC
>JAPQLA010000024.1:23124105-23138098 GCA_029822935.1 Naso vlamingii | reverse complement strand
CCTGTGAACTGCGGTGCATTTCCACACTTCCATTTACCCGCTATGTAGAAAGAGCGATGAAATGAGAATTACGCTACGCTAGTAATCTTACAATTCATTCTTTCTGTGCACCAAATACACAATCAACAGATATTCAAAGTCAAATTGCAAACACAAATGACACTCTGAAGCGTGCACGTTCCCTGACACACACTCCCATGCAGGATTTCTCACAGTAGCTCAACCACAGACAGACAGAAACATCACACCCACAGCTTTCAGACGCCACTGTCACCATCAGGCCCACCTCACTCAGAGGCTCTTGGCATGTGTAAACACTGGAGGCTGAATATTAGATTAGAAAATTACCCCCACACAAATCTCACAACTAAGTAGGGACGGTGACAGCTAATGAAAGCCAGTTGTTCTCTCCTCCATTCCCATGGAAAGAAAGAGGAGAGGACAAAGAAAAAGTCTGACGATGTCTCTGCTGCTATGGAGGCCGCTTTCACAGCAATTAAGAAGGACCCCAGGGTGCTTCTGTCTCTCCTTCACTTTCACTCTATGTGTCTTCTAATCACACTTTTCTCCACATCTGGCCTTCATCCTAATTTAATCAGTCACCAATAAAATGTTAGGAGTCTGGTTGCAGTGTTCATGGGATGTCGGACAAGGAGTTAATATGGATGTTTTTGTATAACGTATGAAAGCCATTCATCCATTTCTCAGACACATTGGTTTTGCCAAGTTCTCCATCTAGCTTTAGCCCCTTGATAGCTCTGTAATAAAATTTGAATCTTTACTGTCCCTATTTTGTTTAACCATACGGCTGATATCTTGTTTATCATTAATGATGGAGGCACTAGTGATAAAGTCCATTCAGCAGCATCTGATTCCAGCCAAGAGATTATGTCGGATGAGCAGAGAGAGTCTGTGTATCATTTCTGAGTGCTTACATCATGACGGGCGAGCCACTTTCCCCCTTTGTTTGTTTTCACTAACACACTCATGGTGTTAATCTAGAAATTGTTTTCTGGCACTTTTGAACACTTCCTTCACTGACTAATGCAACTACATCGCATCCTGCTTATACAAACAGCCGGTGTTATTGTAGCGATATGGGGTAATTCCTGCGTGTCCTCACTATCACCCCCGAACCCAAGCATTGGCTTTGACTGGTGGATCTGAATCAGGGTTTTGGTTTAGATTGGTGGAACTGTTGAGGATGAGTGAAGCAATAAGTCTCCTGTAGGGCTTTACGGGTTGTGCCTGTCAGACCTTTTAAATCATTCTCGATTGCCTAAGCTTAAGAGCGGGGCATGGTGGGTTTGGCGAGGTCTCTCCGAGGCCTGGAGTCGTATCCGGGGAGGCCTCAGTCTTAAACTCAGCGTGTTGAGCCCAACTCTGTAGCCTGCTAAAAATCAGAGCTCTAGATCCGGCTCTGCTTTGCTACGCAATGTCAGTCAACATTTCAGTGATGGAAAAAGTATTTGTCAGTAAACTAATCGTAGTGCAGGGTTAGGAGAGAACTGGTTTTGAAGTTCAGTCAATTATAAAACAGAGCTCTGGCCGCCACGTCTCCCAGAGCCAGGTTTTTGTTGAGCAGCATGCTACAGCTCCCCAGATGGCCCATATTAATGCACTCTTTCACAATTTTCCTTTTCATTCTCCAGCCTTTATCATTTTGCATCTTTGTTTTTGAGCCAGGCCTTTTGCTACGCCATAAAGCAGCTAAAAACTGAAGAGCATCATCACGGCCTTTATGTTTTCATGTGTTCATCTATCCTGTTTCACAGGCTGTCCTCTATTTGAACGCCCATGCCATACTTAGTCTTTGCTTCTCCTCACCTTTCCTCCAGTAGGTCTTTCCAGACAAAAAGTGCTCCAAATCACCCAGTGCTTCGGGAATGTCAACAGGCATAAATTATCCCGGTCACACGGATGTTTGCCTTCCCCTCGTGCGTCATGTGGCATCATGGGAACAAGACAGTGTCTGACATTTTAAGCAAAATATTGTCTCATTGGATGTTGTTCTGCACAGATTGAGGGACTAAGTGGAGATGCTTAGGAGCCGGTATTGCGGGTAAAGAGATGGAAAAGGATGTTGTCTCTCATGTTCCTTTTAGAAACAAGTTGTTAAACCCTGGAGGAGTAAACCCACCCACCAGCATTACTGAGTGGAGGGAGCTTGTTAAAATGGCCCCACTTGGCGCCCTGAGCTTTCGAGTGCACTGTGTTTTAAAACACAGTTGACAGTCACTCTGAAGCACTCTGCATCCATTTGCGAGCTCTGGGGTCGCGACCTTCCATTGCGTCTTTGTTGTGGTTCAGTTGAAGTGCATAGCAGGTTGCCTTTGTTATTGAAACAAAGTTGAATGCATTAAATGACTGCCTTTGATGCCCTTTTTTGCTTTGTGACCACTGTTATGCTGTACAAAGAGCGGTGACTCCATGTAATAAATGTCTTCCCCCCTCTGTTTTCCACAAGAAAATGAGAGAATGAATTGCGGCCTTTATGGCATTTGGTTTAGTATTATTGTTATTATTTTTGATTAAGATGATGAGGTATTTCTGCACTGAGGTTTTCTTCCATTAGCACAAAAGCACAGAGGCATGCTATCAGCTTTATGGTTCTGGTGAACAATAGTGGGTAGCACAGCAGGGGCCTAACCTGTAAACTCTGATGTAGTCAAGATACAGAAGTTAATTTACATGCAGGTGTCCTGCGAGCAAGTAGCTCCACTGAATAGTACTGTCGAAAAGATTTAGTAACATGACTTCCATGTTTTTCAAAGGGAATTCTACTGGAGTTACAAGAGAACATGGGAAAAGTGTGATATCCATTAGGCAATTTTTCAACATGAAATGCATTAAAGCAGCTAAGTTCCTGAGCTGACCTCACCTCACTCCTGCTGCCTGCCACTGGTTTCATTTAGCCTCAAAAAGCTAATTGCATTTTTTTTTTTAACCAAACATGTCTTTTTAAGTGAATAAACAAGGTTTTCTTGAGAAAATTTGGAAATCCTGAGGAGGTGACAGACAAAAGTGGAAACACATTACATTTGCAGTCATTTTTTATTATTATTATTCATTTTTTTAAGAAACCACAAATTAATTAGCCTCTCTGTGACAACTCTGTCCTCACATACTTCAAGGTTTTCTATCAGCAGCTCTGTAATTCTCTGATGATGTCAAGTCGCTGACCTGTTTCACTCAGCATTAATGTTTAGGTTCTTTTCATACAGCTGCCTTGACCTTCTCCCATAATTAACACTGTTGTCACTTCCTGATGTCACTCAGCCAACCTTTCCATTCAGCAGTTTTTTGATTATGTCACTAACTTATGTTCAGCTGTTTAGTATGGATGCTGTGCTGTCATAATCGCTCTGTGTGTCTGTCATGTGTTTTTAGTAGCATTTTCATCTCATAGTTCATTCATAAGCCTACTACAGAGTTTCTAGTAGCGGTTTTTTGAACATCCCATAAGTATTTTGTGTGTTATTCTTAAAGTACATATATTTGTCTTTTCTTGCTTCCTTTTTTGGTGCTTTTCTTGTCTCTGAAGTAAACCTGGGCACGCTTGAGGCTTTTATTACGCAGTTTGACTGGAATCAGACTTTAGTGAGCATATGTGCTTGTTAAATGGATCCTTTTGAAAGGAATAATAGTCACCTTTGTTACTTTGACATTATTTATTATATTCTTTCCTGTCGACTACCATAGACTTCTCTACCATCTTAAAACATCCAGATTTTCATGTTCCCTGATCTCTGAACCTGAATTGCAACCTACTTTTCATTCATATGGAAACAATCAAATGCATATGTGGTATTCAGACGTAGAAGTCATGTTGTCATATTTGACTAGCCAGCCAACATTATAAACGGGTGGCATTTGGATGATGTGACATTTGCTTCCGCGTATTAGCCTTCCTCCAGCCAAGCTGTTCTGAGTTACACCGACAGAAATGGGGGTCAGAAGTTGTACAGATGCACTCTGATATGATTGGCACTCGGGAGACTCATGGTTTCACACTTTGGGGATTATCCTCCATTTTCCAGAATGTTCTGCCTAGAGACTCTGTGGGGATGACCTCATGATTGGCCGATGGGGGTTGGGGCGCTGTTGTGTGTATGTGTGTGCAGTTGCTCGCTCATGATCGAGATCAACTAAGTCCAGAGAAAGATTGCATTGGGATCTGGAAACAGTGCTTCAGTGCAGCTATTATATAATATAATAGAAAGTAATGGTTGGAAAAGGGGATTTCAGCTGGGACCAGGCCTGCAGCTACACTGCATGTTTGTATTCTGAATTTATTGCCCTCTGTCAATGAATAAATTGCCGAAAGGTTAAAGCACGTAGACTACAGAGCCATAGGTTTTGTTTTCTCTGTGTACCTTTTCTCATTCTTCAGTGAGGAAGGACAATGGGGATATAACCAAGCCCAGAAACAAAGGAATCCACTTATGTTCTTTAAAACTATAGCTGAGATCAAACCCTGGGAAAGCAACTGACTTCATGTGTGTTTATGTGTGCATGTTTGTGAAGGCACTGATTGCATGCGTTGACTCAAACTACGTGAACAACTGTGTGTGTTTTCTCGTTGTGTCTTTTCCTCTGTGCCCCCAATTGTGTTCCCCATTATCCCTTATTCCACTTGTAAGCACATCTAAATATAGACCAAGAATTTGCTTAGGGGGCACTCTCTTAGTAGTGGTGCTTAGAGAGAAGACAGGGTATTTGCTGTAATTGTAAATGCATGTGTACGGCCTAAGCTTGGGAAGAGAGACAGAGAAGCGTAAAGAGTATCTGGCAGTTGCTCCTGGCTCTTGCTCTTTCCCAGCTGCTGTGCAGCTTATTTGTCCCTTCCAGCGTGGGGCGCTCCTTGGAGGGGACCTTTTGCCTTTGCTGAATACCTTTTCAAATACCTCTTTACCTCAATACAAGTTTCACCAGCTTAACACAACACACATGGAGTCAGGTCCGGGCCCTTTTCTTTCCTTCTCTCCCCTCCCCATTGCTTGGAAAATCTTACATTTCTAGAGAAAAGAAGTGCACACATCCTGTCCTCATTAGGCCAGGGAAAAGAGAAGGATCTGGCAGGGTCGATCCTATGGAAGCCCCACACATGAGCCTGGGCGAACAGAACAGAACAGAACAGGCAGGCGGGCAGGCATGCTGCGGCGTTTTATATGGCTCTTGTTCTTAGCCTTTGATGACACTGTTTAGAATAGGAAATATCTAATAAGTCAAGTATTCTGTCTAATGTGCTGCCAGTGGGTTTAGTATTTGCCTGGAGGTCTTGAAACACTATCTCCACCACAGCAATAATATACATTTAAAATTCTCAGGGAGTGGGTGGAAGGGAGTGATGCAGAGGGGGTGGGGGGCATTGAGAGTACATGCTGTAATAGCAACCATGTGCAGGTTGCAGAAACAGACGAGGGTGGGATGGGATGGGACATACCTTGGGTCTGTTAGGAATTCTCTTTCTGTTTGTCTCCTCTATTTTTTCAGTTCATCATAATTATGTCTCAAAGAGGACAGCAGTAGCTAATTGAAACTGACATTGTACCCATTAACATGGATGAGGAACACGGAAAGGCCTCAATAATGTGGCAACATAGTCAGGCATGTAATTGGAAATGATGTTGATTTATAGACCCAAATCTCTTCGCGATGCACCTGACAAGCTCGCTGCTAAAAGAGGAGTGTTTAATTGATGAGAAGCAGCGGCTGAACTGAAAGCCTTACATGTTTACATTGCGTTCTTTTTGCTTCTCTTTTCTGTGTTTATCTGTTTGTGACCGTGTGACAGTCTCCACTCTGCTGTATGAGAAGGGAGTGCTTTTGTGGGGGTGGCTTGAAGTGTTTGTTCTCAGCCATTTCAAAATGTTTTCCATGCACTTAGGAAATTTTTTAAAAAGTAAATGCTTCTGTTTATTCCAGCCTTTTTTACCCATACGTGTCAGTTCGATATAAACATGTCCAGTAATTTATCATTTAGTAGGTAGCTTTTAGTTTTATATGTTGGGCCCATTTCTGTCCCATGGGAGACGGTGGTGGCTTCTTTATAGTCTCAACGATGGCATGCTTTGGTTGCAGAATAAAGATGTCTGTATTCATTGTCGCTTGAAACCCAGCAACCTACTTATATTGATTTATATCATCTGTCACTGAAAGCTTTTTATTGCCAGAATGGCTGGAACTCTCCCGACATCCGTTATTTGGAGCCAAGCATAAAATCTCAGCTGCCCTATACACAATACCACAGTCGCTGCACAAAACAATTTGATTTGCTGGGGTTAGGCCCTTTTTTTCAAAGACATTTTCAATATTTTAAGAAGTGCAAAATGATTTTAGGACCGCAGAAAAAGTCCCAAAGCATGCTTTAAATGTCTCTGTGGCTATATGAAGCTTTCCTGCTTGGGTCAATTTGTCCATGGTTTTAATCAGGCAAGTTATTCGGTTTGTGTCCTCTTGTAAAATCAGGATCTAAACTGGAAACAAACTTTGCTCAAAAAAAAAAAAAATCTCCATCCATTTTATGATCAAAATCTTGAGTTCTAACAAAACATCTTGGTTTGGTTTGAGATAAAGCTGTTTGTGCAAATTAAATCCTCGTGTTCATCACATTTATCAAACTGTTGCACATGTTCATAGACCTTTATGTTGTTATGCAGATAGCAGCTGCCCTTTAGTTTTATATGAGCTAATTCAATATTTTTTTATGTATTAAGGGATAATTTTAATGTTTATTGTTATTAAGGGGGGACTGCACTGTTTGTGTAAATGCTCATGAAGTTTGTGTTGGTTCTTATTAATTTAGACAAAACAAAAGTGATTAAACAAACAAAAGAAGAAACTCCAGTTCCTACCTTTGAAAAAATGTGACTGAGGCCTTTTGTTTTTGCTGTCTGAGGTTGCAACTTACATCGTGTTCTTATTACTATGCGATCGGTTATTGTGTATGAAAAACCAAATGAACAGAACAGATATATGCAAATCTACATTAACCACATTTAATAATACAGGTACAGGACAAACAATGGGTATAAGTTACACGTCTTCACGAGTAAATTAAAACATTATGCTCTGATGTCATTCTTACTTTTGAATTTCCTCATTGTTCTTAAAGCACCACCATTTGCTCATTCAGCATGAAAACTTATGTCTGCTTTTAAAGGTAGGAAAAGTACTTTTTACCCTGAGGTGACTTTCTTTCTCCTCCTCCCCTCCTGTTAACACAGCCTTACCTTTCACTGTTTCTCCATGCAGGGGCGTCGATGTGAACAGAAGCGTGGCAGCCGAGACCCTGCGGCAGGTTTCGACTCCTCATCTCGTCACAGTGGGACCGGTCAGGACAGCGGCTTCGGCAGCGACAGCGCACGCATTCGCATTGTCCAAATAGAGCAGCAGAGTGGGGCCAGCCACCACCGCATCGCTCGGCCCTCCCACAAGTCCACCATCACCAAGAACCTCAGTTTCATCCCTTTCGACATCTTTCTCACTGCTAGTAGGCTGTCTGTCATGACCTATGCTTGCTCTAGTCCCCCAAAGACCCTTCCCTCATCATCAGACACCCCCAGCACACCCGAGAAGAAGGAGCCCGGAGATAAGGTAAACAAAAATGCTGTGACATGGAAGCTTCTGCATGAGTCAGTTTCTGGATTCGTCATTTGTCCATGTGTTTAAAATTATTTAAACCATACACAATAGCACGATGTGCCATTCATTTGCAGATATTGTTGGTGTATCAGTACAAGGTTTAATATTACAATTTTGTCAAATGAATATATTAATTTGGAATTACCTAATGTGGTTGATGCTCACCACTTCATACAGTCCAAAATATTAATATGAGTGATGTAATCAAGCAGATATGGAAGTGAAAGACTTCTGGGCACCAGCTCAACACTTTACAACACAAATTTGAAAACAAAAACATAGTTGTCACAAAACTGAGAAGTTTTCATTTCTTATGAAAACAAAGTCTGTTTGCACACATTTACAGCAAGTGGCCTGTTATTGTGAAGAGCCATTTCCTCCAAACAATGCTTCACTGTAATGTATGGGAATAGGATTGATAGAATCTATGTAAACTGTATCATGCTGGATCAAAGCTCCATAGTAATGTTTTCAGAATCTTAATGAAACAATGCCTAAAATAAATGAATAAATGAATTTGCTAAATGGTTTGTCTGCGTCCTCTTTAGGTAGGAAAGAGTGCCCTAAACCAGCCCGACATTCTGTCGGAGTCTCCCTCAGCCTCGGCCTCCCCGACTCCAGACCCAGCTCCAGTTGCCCAGGGTTCCCTTGCTGGCCTCACTGCTGAGGACATCCTCAACAGCAACACCTCTCAACCTGCCTCCCCGCTGCTGAGAGGCAGCCTGCTCACCCTTGAAGGCCTGCCGACTCCCAGCCGCTCCTCAGCCCGCCAAGCGCTGGGTGTGACCATAGTGAGGCAGCCAGGGAGACGAGGTGCAGGGGATCAGGTGCTGGAGCCCCTCCTGTATCTTCAGGTAATGCAACCCTCTGCTCTGCTCAGCTGCCACCACCGCAAGCAGAGGATGGAGCTGTCGGTGTTCGACGTGGCTTTAAGAGGAGTAGCTTCAGACTACAAGTGTCTGGGTAAGTAAAATCTGGAGAGGAAGCACAAATAAGTTTGTGTGAGGAAGAGGTAAATTGATTCTGTTGGAGTGAATTATGGAATTTTGATTTTATGATTAAGAAACAGAGCCTGTTTTAAAGAGCAGTGAATGTATCTTGAGGAAGGAATACTAACAGAAAAAAAATCGCTTAATGTCTAATATGTTGGCAATATTTTTGTCTATCTCTTCATGTTTGCTAGACCCAGGAAAGACTCTGCCAGAATCTCTGGACTACAATGTGTTTTGGCTGCAGACAGTAGCAGGAGAGGTAGACAGTAAAACGGGCATCCCTCCCCCTCTGCTCTGCTTGCAGATCAAAGATTTCCTCAATGGACCAGGTGGGCATCATGCCAACACACACACACACACAAATACACAAATACACAAAAACACTCATCAACAACATATACAACTTCAGTGCACTCCTGCAAACATGCTCGTTTACTTTTTTAAAGCATCCGTTCCCCATTTACTGCAATGCAGTTTCAAGGGAAATGTCCACCGCTGGAACAAACACACAGCAGAGGCAAACACAAAGGTCTACTCTTCTGCTGTGTGCACAGATGATCAGCAGTCTAACTGACATTGCAGATGTAGGCCACCGATATGCTGTTACTCACTTTGAACAGTAGATTACAATCTCCTGTGGATTTTGTGTGTATGTAATGTCAGGCTCCTGTGAATTAGCCTTTCACAGGGTACGGTTGTCTATTTTTAGAACTATATGATATCCATATGAGCCTTAAGCTAAGGTTGTTGACATAAGGGTGTGGCTGACATCCTACCTAAGCAGGACAGCAATAAATAAAAGTGTAAGTGGGCTTTTGAGAGCGTGTATAACCGCAGTATCCCTGTGAGGATTTCATGGAGAGTGTGTGTAGGCGCAGGACATCCTTCAGAGTTCAGCTCCCTGAACCTAGCAGGCCAGATGCTGCAGATTCATACACACATATGCACACACACACAAACACACATACAAGGACACCCAACTATTAACACACTTTGACATATAGTCTGTCTGTCTTCCACATGAAAACAATCATGATCACGTACTTTGCATGTACACAAAAAGGAACTCTTGAACTGAACTGTAGGTGTTTGGATGGTTCGGGGAAGCGTTTTGCCCTCCACCCACACACGTATCCCTTCCTGCTGTCAGCGGAAAGCCCTCAGGCTTCTCTGTCCTTCTGGAATCACACAACACAACACAATGTAGCTCTCTGTACACCACAGCAGTCACACAATACAGCCACACACCACCAGTGTCCATCTGCCCCTCTGCTCATTCCAGATGAGGCCGGCAGTCAAATAACTGTGAGTTTGACCCTTCAGTGAGGCGTGACTTTGCAGAATTTTAGTCTGATTTTTGAACTTATATGGCAAATATTTCATGATACTGGAGAGGCAGGTTGGTGTAGTGAGTAAAATGAGGCCACTTAGACCCTCCAGTGGAGAAAACCAAAAAGATTAGCAGTTAAACTACTGTGTGGAAGCATGGGGCAACAGCTATAAAAGCTCATTGCAACTACTATGCACACTTCAAAAAAGAGTCATAAGAACAGTTCAGAAAATTCCAGAGCTTAAAGTTAATTGACCTGGTTGAATATCAAACTGTACGAATAACATATAAGGCAAGAAACAAACTACACAAACTACTTCCAGGTAATAGAAACTTTTTTTTTTTTTTGGATAGAGAGTTAGGGTTATACTCTGAGGGAGAATCTCAATTTTAGGGTGCTAAGTGTTAAAAACTAAGAATCGATAGATAGATAGATATGACCGAATAGCAAAATGTTCAGTTTTGCCATTCACTACATAAGGTTACTGTTATATTTGAGAGGTAATTACTTGCTGTAGTTACGTCTGATTCTGTTCTGTAGTTGAAGAGCAGATGTCGGCATACTGCAGTCATAGTCAGGTGTTTCCCTTGAACTAGTAAAGAACAGAATTATGCTTGTCTCAGAAGGATAACTTCAATCATAATCACTCACATTCATTCTCCTTACATACACACACATACATAAACAACAGGCTCCCAAATGAGTCAGACAGGATCCAGGCTCAGTGTGAGGTTGCCCCGGGTCAGGCTCTGCTGGAAACATCTCGAATTGACCACACATGCTACTGGTTCCCCTTCACCCCTTCACCCACACAGTCTAACACACACATGCACACACACACACACATGTTCAACTATGTGGTGTTTTGTTAGACGACTCTCTGGTGGAGATAATTTTCTTCCTCAGGGTTTGGGTAGTGAAGGAAGAAGTTACAAAGAGTAGGGCAATCAGCGCACTGATACTGACATGTGGGAGATACTTATTTATGTTGTTTAGACGGGACATAAAGTGTGAAAGGATTATTAGTCTAAACTTAAACATCGGGACCATTAGTTCAGTGAGTTCTCTACTTACTGAGACATATAGTGTTTGAATGCGTCAGTTGAGTGTAATTGTTTGGATTCACCTCATTTGGATATAAAACAAAAATGAGTGCAAGGAATAATAAAAGAGGGATCGATGATAGATCAATGAAGACAGGATTAGGAAGAAAACATGCATCCACATTTTATTTATCTATCCCCTGGTGTTTTCACAGATGGTTTATTGTGTGCAGGTGTTTATAGCGGTCATTTTGTGTGTGTGTGTGTGTGTGAGTGTGTGTGTGTTGCGATGTATATGTATCATTGCTGGCAGCTTTACTTTGATTGGACAGTGTTTCACATTTGATTTATTTCAACGAGACACAAACGGAGCAGGGCGCCGTGAGGCCAAGTCTTGCAGTGTGTTTACAGCAATATGCTTGCAATTTCAGCAGCATTTGTCCAGCAAGACCAATCAAAGCTGCCCAAGGATGCCGAGTGGGAAACACTTGTAACATGTGCACCATAAACTGGATGGTGTCTCAGCACTGACACCCACCCAACAGCCCCTCATCACACACACATACACACACACACATATACATATGTATACTGTAAACACCTCTTAATCAGATACACACAGGAAGCCACACTTCTTTAAATCAAAAGGGTTCAAGGCTTGACCAGCAAACACATACACGAAAAAGCCACAGGCGTTTTTTTGTTGTTATTTTTAACATGAGCAGGGTTCAGTGATTGACCAACGAACACATAAACACGCACATATCCTTTCCATCCCTCCGTCTATCATCTTTCCGACTCAGTTCTATTCTCTGAGAGGGTCATTGAGTGAGTCCAGAGATGTAACTGCTACCACTTGGAGATGAGAGAAGCAACAGGTGATAGATTAGCTAGAACAAATTGGAACCATTACTCTCCTGTGTCCCTGGTTCCCGTCAAGTCATAGGTCCGTAAAAATGTTGTCAGTTACTGTATACAAGCCTGTGCCCCTCCGAACTGTCCAGAACCACTCTAATTTGAATCAGATGGCAACTGTGTGTGTCACTGGCCTTACCTTGTGGGGTTTTTTCGGGGGTTTTTTTGTTTTTTTTGTGGCAGTGGGATCCTACAGATACCCCTCAAAGAAATGACTAGCCCTTACAAAACACAGACATACGCACATACCCTTCACACACAGGCCCTGAGTAATTGGACACATTGCCACCTGTGTCTGACACAGTCTTTGTGCTGTCAAGAGTCAAGCGTAAAAGTCAGCTAGAGATATCAAAGGTTGGGTCGGAATGAAAACAATGTTCTCGGTGGTTTGCACACGCACATACACCCAACACCAGGTTCAAAGTGGGGACGGCGTCACGCATGACCTCGCCAAAAAGGCACAGTAACCTGGGTAATAAGCATATTTGATCTCCCCTACCACTTTGCAGGGATGTATGCGTGCGTGCCAGTGTGTGTGTGTGTGTGTGCGCCTCTGTCAGACCTTGATCTCCCACTTTCTCCAGCGCTAATAGAGGCTGACACCTGAGAAGGGCCAGTCTATGATTCCCCCCAGCCTGTTCGCATTAAGTCCTGTTCTTTAAAGGTATGTGAACACCAACAGGACCTCTCAACCTCTAGGCTTGATGCGCACTCTCTGCACAGGCCTTCCACTGACAGTCTCCAGCTTGAAATAGCTGTTATTCTTACAGCTGAAGCCAAGGTGTTCCCAATAAAAATACTCAGATGTGTGAGAATGCCACTGCTTGAAAAGGCTTCTAGGACGCCCCCCTGCTTAAGCACCACCACATTTCCTTCAATAATTAATATTTCCTCTTGTTGAAGAAAAGATCTCTGCAATCTTTCCTTGTCCTTATCAAGCATAACAAGCACATTTGAGAGCATTGTTGAATAAGATCACCATTTGAACTTCTGGGTTTTCTCTGATCTTCACTTTACAGTGTTTAAGAGGCGCAGCAGAGTATTCGGTTGAGAGAAGTCTTTATCATAGTGTCACATTACATCTTAATCCATAAATATAGGATTTTGCAGGTTCGTCTGCAAAACTTACAAGTCTGTCATTTACATTTTGTTTGTTTTTTTTGTTTTTTTTTTACCTGTTTTCCTGTTGTGATGTTTAAGTTTCCTCTTTTTATACCTTAAGGTTTTATACCTAGATGGTGAAACCACATGGAACATCAGTAAACGCTGTCTCACACACACTTCCATGTCAGCTCCAGAGAAACAACCAACTGTAGGGAAATGACACGAATGTACTCTACTCAAAGCCATATAATACTACGGTGTGATTTTATTGGGTTTCTTCAAAGTCATCTCTTGACATCGTGCCACTGCAATAAAAATGTGCTCCATTGGTTACCAGACAAGGCCGAGGGGAAACTGTACAGATGCCGTGTTTCCCTTCCTTTCCAGGGTCCTCCATGGAGTGTTCTTTCCAAGTTCCCACAATTTAAAATCCAGACACACATACTCCTGCTGTCATTTGACAGATTTGCCTTTTACAGATGTGTCAAGTCTTCAAGGAGCTTGTCAATCAGCTGAACTGCAAATGTTACATGTTGAGGTGATCAGGTTTTTTAATTGGATGCATTATGGCTATTAACGAACAGGCTGCAAGTGCACTTCATTCCCTTTTTTTCCCATTTATCTTAAATATTGTTAGTAAAACATAAATATTTTGAAGGCCAACTGTAGTATCTTTCTTCACATAATGTTTAGTTAAAAAGTTGCTGAGAAAATCACTGCTGCATAAAGGTGTTTTTTTTTAGTTCCTCAAAATATGTAAGCAACTACATGCCACATAATGTAAGTAGGTGCAAATTTGTCCTTATGACTCATTAAATCAAAGGAAAAATCTGTCACATTCGAGGTGGATGTCCAGTCGGTGTTGATGGTACATGTAGTCGACCGAAGCCATCAACATTGAATTGACATCAAAATAAAATGTGCCAGATTTTCCCCATTTATTCCTCAGATCCATTAACAT
>JAPQLA010000024.1:22989535-23000350 GCA_029822935.1 Naso vlamingii | reverse complement strand
GAGAGAGAGAGAGCTGTAGACTACCGTATTTACCCTAGTTAAAGGGAAAATTGATTTTCATGATTTTCCTTTTTCAACATTGTCAAAACAAATTACTTCTTATTTCGATTTAGAATCAATTTATTTCTCAGCCCTTGTATCAATGATAACTATCTAGTAGTTTTACACTTAAGTAATAACCTACTTTTATTTTGGTAAAATTTCCAATGCATAACTGTTACAAACTGAAGGTAGTAGAGCATTGTGGTAACACAAAGAAGTCAAAAAACCCAGTTTGTATTTTTTTCTTAGCCACACCACACTAAGACAGGATGAAAATGTTAAAGACCTGTTTTTTACATAAGTGGACGTGTCACCTCTGTTCACTGACCATGCAGTTTCTCTATTCCCTGGGCTGTGCCACAGCTGTTATTTTTAAACTCTAATTAAGAATAGACCTGCTGGCACAGTTTTTCTGCACAGCGGACACTTTGCAGCAGATTGATAGGCTCTTCGTCCACACCCTGACTGATTGCTGACTTAACTCTTGTGCCTCATGCCCAGCTAGCACAGCATTATTTTCAAGGGTTTACACCCTGAAGCTTTTTAGCGCAGAGGAGCAGCATAGTTCTTGTGTTATGCAGCTGCTCGTCTTCTCACTGGTACAAAGAAGCATGAACACATAACTCCTGTCCTCTCTACTCTTCACTGGCTCCCTGTCTGATTCAGGATTGATTTTAAGATTCTTGTATTTGTTCTAATGCCTTGAATGGGTGGGCCCCCGCTTATTTATCTGAACTGACTCATGTTCACTAGCCCTCCAAAGCTCTGAGGTCAACCAAATGATCCTAGATGTTCCCAGAACAAAGCTAAAAAAAACAGGGGTGACCATTTGCAGTAGCTGCACCTATTCTGTGGAACTCATTACCTCTAAATATGCATACAGCTTGGACCATCGAAAATTTTAATCTTTGTTAGAAACTCACCTCTTTTCACTTGTGTTTAGCTGAGCAAAGAACACCTCTATTTAACATCTAGTTTTTGATATATTACATTATTTATTGTATTGTTTGTATAACCTGTTTTGTAAAGCACTTTGGTCAACCATGGTTGTTTTTAAATGTACTATATAAATAAACTTGACATTGACCTCTTTAATTTGTCTTTCAGAAAGAAAAGCAGAAGTCCGTTTTACAGCGCTGAAGCAAGAAGGGAATGACTTTGTGAAGAAGGGCCAATACCAGAATGCACTGGGAAAGTACACAGAATGCCTTAAGCTGAAGCCAGAAGAGTGTGCTATATACACCAACAGGTTCGAGGCTCCCTCATATCCCAACATTAACAGACAGTGCCGTGGAGTCTTTTACTTTCTGTTTCTATTCAACATTTCAGAAAGATAAAAACACACAGATGATTAATTATCCCCAGCTGTCATCTGTCAGGCGATGCTTTCACCTCTGTAGCTAATCCAAACCAGTTGTCAGTTTGTCACCAGGGGTAAATCAGCATGTATTGTTGGTAAACGGGAGCAGAGCGGCCGAGGCTCAGGGACCAGCTGCCTGTTTATCACAACTCCACTTACAGCCACTGTCATATTACTGTTCATTTAAAGAGAAATACAGCAAGCATGACGCATGCAGCAGGCAGGTCTGAGTTCATTCTCTGTCCCCACCCCCACTTCCTTACACAATAGTTGATCATGTCCGAGAGGAAACTGTCCCATTGTAAGTTCATGTTTGTGTGTGTATGCTCTGCTGCAGAAAAGAGCTTGATTGTACAGCCACACCAGAGCAAACACACAACTGCTAGGGCCGCTCAGCTCATGAGACGCTCTCAGCTGTAAATACTGACAACATATTAATGTAGAAAACAAAACCATTGGAGCAAACATCAGTGATGTCATTTTATCCCGTATGTATTTCATATTAAAAACAATCTTTTTCATGCCGACAGCCTTTCTTATAAAGTCTCATTCACAGTTTATGAATCTGAGCCCGGCTGCATAAAACTACTTAGGCTAAGGTTGCTCTAAAATTTATTATCTAAGGATGCTGTAAAATAAAATGAGTTGCATAAAATCACGCGTAGGATCCCTTATGTGTTGCTAGAAGGTCCTTAGCCACCATTTTTCTTTGAAAATTTTCAGAGACCCATACATGTGCCTTAAAATTAAAAAATAGTTTGTGAAAGCTAGACTTATAATGTTGTTGTCTTCTTTTGTTGTAAAGAAACTTACATGGTTTTTGTCAGCTCCAGTCAATGTTTGGTTACCTCCTTTCTTGGTTTCATTGTTATCTATCTAGCTATCTGTCTATCTTTTTTTTTCTCATGACTTTCATCCACATTTTGTTTCACTGCCAGATTTCTCACATTGATTTTTTCCGTAATTTCTTGCCACATCTCCTGCTTGAGTGGACTTGTTACTGCTGGCTGAATTTCAAGGAATACATTTTCATCTTCTGATCTTCTGTCCATTTTGGCTTTCTTTTTTTTTTTTTAGTGGGCTCATGGTCATTTGCTAGCTTAGCACTGACAACAGTTAACACTTTAAGCGCAGTTGTCAAGTGAGTGAAGTGTAACCATGGTTACTGAAGTATACACATGTATTTTGACATTAACTATCATAAAAGGTTTAGTGAAACAACCTGAGGAGCTTTGTGCAACTCTCCCTTGATAAACCCTTGTCTTAGGGAAATATTTTCCTTAATGGACTTAACCGGGCACAGACAGTCATGATTCCTTTTAGTTAAGCATCAGATACTGTGTGTTTAGCTGCTGGTGAGATGTGACAAAAATAAAATTACAAGTTATGTCTGTCTGTGTTTGCAGAGCCCTGTGCTACTTAAAGTTGGAGAGGTTTACCGAGGCAAAGCAGGACTGTGATGCAGCACTGAAACTGGAGCCAACCAATAAGAAGGCCTTCTATAGACGAGCTATGGCCAATAAAGGGCTAAAGGTTCGTATTAATGCCATAGACAAATCACTCAAAAAGGGGGCTGGAGGGAAATTCAATACAAAATTTGTGAAAGGGGCATATAAAATAATTTCCTGCACACCTCCTAAATATTTCTCTAAAATGTCACTTCAGCTTGTATCTTGTCTCTCCCTCCACCAGGACTACCTGGCATGCAGCTCCGACCTGCAGGAGGTGCTGCAGCAGGACCCCAACGTGCAGGAGGCTGAGAAAGAACTGGAGGAAGTCACAGTGCTGCTCAGACAGAGTCTGGCCAACGCTTCACCAGCCAAAGCGAGAAAAACTGTCCCCATTACAGAGGTAGATTCACCTCTACGCCAGAATGGATTTTCATTCATAATTCAACATGGTTTCAAGTCAAACAGAGCCTGTGCATTGGTCATCTGGAGAGGGGGTCAACAATCTTTCAGAAAAGACGCACTTTTACTGTTGCCATTTTTGTTAATTTATTGTCTTTGTGTACATTTGGAAGTGTTTATGAACAAGGTCCTATAATGATGAAGGTAGAACCAAAATAGCCTAGCTCACCCTGCTCAGCATGTGATCGCAACCTTTTTGGTTTGATTTTGGCCAGAGACCTTTGCTGCATACCACAGCTCTGCACCTACTCCAAAAAACTGCATGGCAGTGGCTGAGTAGAAGGCATATCACACTCATTAAAAATTTACTAACACGATCTGACACTAATGAGTGTGTAGACATTAACACAATTAAAGGACTGAGCGTGTTAACACCTAAAACCACAGAATTTAGCCACTTTCACATCAATGTTTCAGTTTTGCTGTCACACAAAGACAAGATATGTTGAGTCTCACTACTCTCAGCAACAACACTTAAAATTTTAGAGCAGTCATTCACACCAAAAAAAAAAAAGCCGGCAAGCCAATAAGTCAGAAAGTCAAACATCTAAATCCCCTTTCTGGAGTTGTGCTGATACCAGTATCGGAAAATGCCTCCGATACCACTGAAAATGCTGGTATTGGTATCGACGAGTACGCCAGTCCGTGCACCTATCCAGTACTATGTGATTTATCCCCTGCTAAATGGTACACAGCTACTTCCCAGTTAGCTTTTTTAGCTCTGACTGACTGACGTTACATACCTGAAATCGATTCTTCCTTGTTGCTCTTAAACAGCACGCAGGTTGTTGTGCTGCATTGCCACGGTCAACTACTATTTTTAAGAGCAGCAAAGAAGAACAGAGAGAGTTTACGAAGCTAGCACAGTGTCTACGTTGGCAATATTTTATAGTGGAAAGTCAGCAGTAAAAAGGTGATTGTTAAGGAATTAGATTTTAGTTTTCAAGTTACTGTTGCCCTTCTGTTTTATAGTGTTTTATTTAAATCCTTCTATTTTTCTAAATTGTGATTGCACCTGAAGTTTTAAGGGAATTTGTATTTTATGCGCTGGTATCGGATTAGTGCTCGGTATTGGCCACTACGCAAGTTTGGGTATCGTAATCAGTATTGGTAAGAA
Source organism: Naso vlamingii (assembly GCA_029822935.1). Classification (NCBI taxonomy): domain Eukaryota; kingdom Metazoa; phylum Chordata; class Actinopteri; order Acanthuriformes; family Acanthuridae; genus Naso; species Naso vlamingii. The sequence goes on along the minus strand of JAPQLA010000024.1, from coordinate 22,995,921 downwards.
AAAAATGGTATCAGAACATCTCTACTCCTTTCATCACCTCAGTTTATCTTGTTCCTCAGGTTGATGGTGATGAGGAAACGACAGCTGTTCCTGACTCAGAGAGGAGCTACAAAGGAGAGGTCATCACCATCAACCTCCAGCCGTCAAACGCCTACGAGTTCAGCCAGGCTCTGAACGCAGCTCGCTGCAGTGCAAACACAAAAGCCTGCGCTGACCTGCTGGCCTCCACATCCCCGGAGATGCTTCCACAGTTCCTGAGCAACCAGCTGGATGGACACAGCATCAGCTTCATCATGCAGGCGCTGGACTCCCACCTCCTGGAGAAAGACCCCAACCTGGTTTACCAACACCTCAACCACATGCACACTGCCGACAGGTTCTCGGTAAGAAAAGCTCTACAAATTGTCCCTGCAATCTAAAAAAGTTTTTTTTTTTCCTTGGTAACAACTTCATCTAATAAATGAAAAATACTGTTTTGGTAGTAATTTGTAATCTGGAGGTTTTGGTGATGAATGATTTGTTGTTTTTGCAGGTTGTACTGATGCTGCTGGAAAAGGAGGAGCGCCGCCACATGACTCAGCTGTTTGAGCATTTGTCTGCTGTGGAGAGCACAGAGTTCACTAAGAATGATATTCAGAATCTGGCCAACAAATACATCTGACCCTCCTGCCCCTGCTCTCTGCTGCATGAGCCGCTGCGCCACTACAACTCTTGGATCTATGCAAAACACTGTACAAGAACTGAGTACACAAAGTCAGAAAGCTGCAGATTGTGCCCCAGAGCGACACAGCGGAACTGAGTCACAACCACTCTGCTGATCTGTGCTCTAAACGATCTAATTGCTGTATGTTTGAGTGACAGTATACCACATATATTTTTCTCTCCTGAACATTTTGCTATGCAGATTTACTTTTGTACCACCACTAACCAGTGTGCATTGTACAACAGGCAGGCAGTGGATATTGCGGACCTTTCAGTTTAATGTACTAAGAAATTGGGTCCAGTGTCCACCCTTACGTAAGGCTACAGGCTGTTGAATTTGCTCAGGACAGGCTCACGTTCCCAGAACTAGGCTTCAGTTGTTCAGGTCCTTGAACCCTGTCAGTCTTTTGATAAAGGAGCTTATGTCAGACACCAGCTAATGTCAAAAATGATGTTCAGTGCATGCTGAATTTTACAAAGCAAAGAAACATGTCAGTACGTTTGCTAATGAGCTATTTAGATATTCCCTCCTGTGAGACAAAATAAGATAAAGTTTTATTGTGACCACATGTACTGTATTATCTCTGCATGATGTCTTATTGCTGTTTTGTTCAGTATGATGACACGTCAAAATGATATCTACTGAGAATGTTTTAGGAGAGAGTCCATTTTGTAACTGTACGTGACTCAGATGCTCTTTGTTTCATCAGCTATGCAATCAGCAGATCTGAGCTCGGCTGGTGTTTTGTGTCTTTTCCACAAGGAATGACATAAACTCACTCATCTTATTTGTTTACCAAATTAACCTGCCAGCTCACGCACCTGTGCACATTCATCGTTACAGCAGGTCAGCCATGCAGATGAATACACTGGAGAGAAGCAGCATCTTTATGAGATGTGTGCCTTGGATTTCAGACTTAGGGGTTGACTTACATTTTGGTGAGTGTGCAGCTCCTCCTAAAGAGAGAGTATATTTATGTTATTCAGTAGCTTTTATTAGAATGTTCAAATGTCAGTTATTTGCTCATTTAAATCCATTTTGTCTTTGTTAAGTATTTAATTACTGAATATTCCAGTCATTCAAAACTGAAGGCTGCCTAAATTGATTTTTCTGTTTTCAAGTGTTTTATTAATTTTACTTGAACATATCAAATTAAGCTTTGAGTGACAAGTTGGCGGGGCAAGAGGCAATAACTTCACATGTTCCTGTTTCTCTTTACTGTGGTTTTAACATTATATTCCAGTAGAAATATACAATATTTACAGGGCTATTCAATAAACTGCAAAAATTGTAAATGTTTTCTTCTCTGTGGTACAATGAAATGAAATAGTTGAATAAAAATAAAAATGGAATCCCTTAATCACTGAAAAAACACCAAGATGGGACGACTGCGTTTCATATTTTTTTATTTTTCTGATATGCATTTACACGCATATAGTAAAGCAAATTACCAAACACATATACAAATACCTTATGCCATTCTGCACAAATTACAAATTATACCTGGCACTAGTGTTCAAATTAGGATCATAAAACTGGAGGTTTGGTGAAGAATGAGAAACAGAACCGGGGAGGAAGAACAGAACATTTTTGCTTAAATGCGGGGTAGACTGCAGCATGTGGCCTCATACACCGAACCAAACTGAGAGTTCATTCAGTAACAGACCTGGGTCAAAATACCATTCAAGATGCTTTTACCTACATGGTAGAGGTTCACCTGAGCCGGCTCAGTGGCCTCAAAAAAAGCTGACCACTGAGCAGTAAGACAGGCGTAAGCAAACACTCGGAAATGAAGTTTTGAAAACAGAATCTGACTTCAAGTCTGCTCAGCAGCACCGATTGGCAACACAAACAAGAGTCAAGGGACAAATCATAGGGAGGGTAACCCAGGACAAACCAATACATCCCTATTCACCTTTGTGCATTGCAGAACATTAATGTAATAAGAAATACCAGTAACAGTGCAGGTGCCTCAGGCCATTCTGGGGCCTCATTTATTTGCGTAGCATTTGTGAAGCATGTACAAAATAGCAGTCTGTATGTCCGTATAATCCTGGGTCTTCACTCATCCCAATGGGAAAAAGGATGCACCATACTGTGTCTACAGGTCAAAGGTATAAGATTTAACAAGAGCCTGAGTGCTGTCTTTGGTAGGCAACTGAAAAGTCTTCATTTACCATGTCTACCACAGTATGTTCTGTATGTTAATGAGCATCCCTCCTACACAGACAGACATTCTGCAACCTGTGATGAATCGTTGTCGATGTGAAATCTTGAAGACACAGTGGAGAGAGACACAAACCGAACACAACTGCTTATTGAAGGCACCATGAGTTAACAAAGTAAGATATCAAAGCTCTCTCTCTTATTCTGTGAGACCATCAGCCTGAATAAATCCCCTTTGAACAGGACAAAACATTTTCTTGATACAATATCACAGAATTGACCAACCCATTGGTTAATGTTAATATAATGACTTTCAGCATAACCGCGGCCTTCCAGAGACCTTTCTCAAATCAAACAACCCTCACCCTCTGTGGTGGACTTAACCAGGCCTGGGCTTCCACAAATCATCTCAGCTCTAACCACACACTGAGTTTTAGGCATCATTAGCTACAGGTCTGAGCTCAGTGGTAAAAGGCTGTCGAGCACCATGTTCCACAACGGTTAATTATGCATCCATAGAGAGAATCTCAGTGTGTCGACTCTAGAGTTAAAATGATTCAGGATGCTGAGACCAGGCCTTAGATTTACACATTAGAGGGTTCATCTCAAACAGACAACCAGGGAAAAGACAAAAAAAGGTCTAATAATAAATACAGACAAGAACACAAAGGTTCCTCTGTTACTAATAAGTTTGGGGAAAAATAAAATAAGAAATAGTGAATCATATTGCCTGGTCCCTGTTTGTGTTCACTTGGAAAAGTTGTAACATTAAGATTCATGCGTGATGTTGCATCCGCATTGTCAAGCCGAATTCAGATACCAGCAAAACCGGCACAGTGGTTTAATTTTAACCTCCACAGATCAACAGGACAGCGACCAAATACATAGGCTGCCTCCATTACAAGTGGTGAGTGAATGAACTGTGAGAAGTGTCAGCAGTCTGTGGGCAACATAGGGAGAAAACACCAGCATTCACAACCTTAACATTTCTCACATGGCTGCATTTCAATACTTCCAACCAGCCCTCTGATAGTCAGTGGACACACAGATCTCGGTTTTACTCAAAGGCTGCTTTTTTTATGAAAGACGTGAATCCCAAAATAACACGTCCCCTTTACAAGGGCAGAACAGAACTGCAGGTTAAACGGTAAGCTATGACTGTTAGTTTAATGGAGGAGAAGATGTTAAATAAAACGTCTGTGCAGCACTTAAGGTATCAAGATTTTAAATGTCAGTCTGTATGCAGGAGTTCTTGGGCTGCTGCTGGGTCTGTGTGGGATGTTGTGGTTGGTGGTGGTTGTTGTTGGTTTCTTTTAGCAGCTCTCTGGTGTTGCTGTGAGAGTCCAGCTCAGTGGGGCACACCTGGTTGACATTCTCCTCTGTGATGAAGCAGAGAGGGGAGAGCTCTGCGCCGTTGCCCAGGGAGGAGGTGGTGGAGGTGGGGGAGTGAGGGGTGATCACAGCTCCTTGTCCCTGTGAGGAGGGTAAGGAAGCAGGGCAGGTCTCCAAGCGATCGTTCTCCACCTCAGGCAGGGGGCTGACGGTGGCAAAGCGTGTGTGGTAGTCACCTCCACCGGAGCCGTGGCTACAGGACGTCTTCATGCTTTCTAGGTCTGAGCAGCTGAACTCAGAGAAGTGGCTACAGTGGGAGTCAGCCACAGACGGCAGACTGCCGCTCAATGAAGGGGAGTCGAACTCTGAGGAGTTGGTGCTGCGCTGCTCCAGCAGCTGAGCATCCATGTCCTCCCGCGTCTCATTGATCTTGGTGCCTCCGCCGCCTTTTTTGCGCAGCTTGCCTTTGCTCTTTTTGCCCCCCGTGCTGGACGTGGAGGCGCAGGATGCCTCTTTGGCCCACTTAGTGGAGGTTCCTTTGCCCTCTGAGGAGGTGCAGCCATTAGAAGGGCAGGTCCAGCCACATCGGCCAACATGGCTGCCATCATCTACACTGCTGCTGCCACTGTGGTGCCGTAGTTTGCCAGGTTTGGATTCAATGTCAACCTGGACCTCCATACTGTTTCCATCTCTGGAACATGGGAGGAAGTGGAACGCATGAGACAAAAGGTAACTTCTGAGAACACTAGACTATGTACTGTAAATGGAGAGCATGAGCATGTCAGTTAATGTCTGACTGTAGCATAATTCAGCAAAAAGTCTTCTAAAAGACACTATTAGGTATGATGCACAGAAATATAAAACATTTGAAGCTGTTGTCACCTAATACATTACCTCAATAACAAATACTGGATTTGTATCATCAATAAAAAAAGAACATACATGAATATCTTTAATTTAATTTAAATTTAAATAATTTAGTGTTGTTCTTCTGTGAAAAGTTTTAAATGTGGGTAGTATTTGCATTATGTAATGACAGGACTGTTCTCTAACAGCATCATGCAGGTAAAAAGTAAATGTGGTTCACCTGTCGAGGGGCATGTAGGCATTAAGAATGGATCCAGCCATTGCTTTGGTGCTAGCGTTGTCGCTGATTGTTCCCAGGCTGACAGTGCCGGACTCACCGCTCAGACTGCAGCGCTCCTTCTGCACATCAGCCTGCACCTCCAGTCTGACAACATGTGAGTGAGGAGATTTAGATAATGTGGGAAAACACAGAGAAGTCAAACACTGCACCAACATTTCAATCCCATGCCGTGTGTTGCATGCTTCTTACCTGTTTAAGTAATTGACCATGGCACTGCCAGAAAGGCTGCCGGTGATGCTGGCTCCAGCGAGGGCCATGGTGGATGCCGTCTCACTTAAGTTGTCCCTGATGGCCCCAAGACGGTCCATGTGACTGCCGCTGGCACTCAGACTGCCCATCAGCCCCCCTACACTGCCCTCACCTATACTGGGGTTGTTCCTGGTGTCTGCAACTGATGTAGTATCTACACAGAGAACACCACCATGAAATAACATTTCAAAACATAAACCCAAGAGACTTACGCCGAGGTCAGACTACAACTTATTTTTGTCTGTTAAAATGTTCACTGTGTCAGATTAGGTGATTAAAGAGTCATTAATTCTTGCCGTGTCGTGGCCGAGAGACATGACAGACTACACACTGCTCCCAGATTAATTATCATTTGTGGGTCATGACTTCCGTGATGTCACAGGCAAGAAAGCGCTCGCCACTGACTACTAACAAGCCGTCCTGGGAGGTAAACAAAAAATCAAATATTCTAGTCTTTCTGTCATGAGGTTATGACACACTACAACACACTATGTGAGATGAAACGATCGACTATAGTGCCCGATCCTCATTGATCGTTTCCGAGCCCACCTGACGCCCTACGTCTTCCCAGTCAAGCTATTATTGGGCTGATATCATGCAGTCTGACCTCGGCATTATTCTTTTGCAAGAACAAAAGACATGATTTAATCTGATTTAATTCAAATGCACTGATGTTAACAGGTTTTCAATGCAGTGAGTCAGTGGGAACCACAGGTGGTGATCTGAGTGGGTCTCTGGGAAATTCAACAGGTCACCAACAACCTTTTTATTCCTAAATAAATTGTAGTG
>JAPQLA010000024.1:22942702-22955418 GCA_029822935.1 Naso vlamingii | reverse complement strand
TCGCGCTCACTATCAAGGTTACGTCATAAATCTCGCGATATTTTATGTTTGATTTCATTTTCAGCATTGCGGGCCGCTGTCAGAGATGTTTTTTCTCTAATACCATATTAACGTTCCTACATCTGTGAGGTGTTTCGGTATTGAAATGCGTCCAAAACTTAAAGAAAAAAAATCTATACAAAAATAACTGACATTACATGCATTTGCTTGTAGTTTGCAGCTAGTATAAATCTTTTTTGGCGGGTAATTTTTTTTTTAAATTAAGTATTAAGTCGTTTTTACTTAGACTAACTCAGTGAAGGTAAAATCACGTTCATTAGAGAGTCACTTTATTTTGAGATCAGTTTGTATACGCTCTATTCGTAATGCATATTAATGGTTCTTAGGAGCGCATTAAAATATTTACACTTTTCAGTTCAATGAGCAGAGTCGCACCGCTCGTCAATGTCACTTCTGACCGCAGTAGCCAAGTTGGCTGCTCACTACGTCCCACGTCCTTCCTGATTTGTTGCCGGGGGAACAGTGTGGGAAACAACAGGATCAACACAGATGATACTGGCTGTATTTTCCTACAGATACGCCTCCGAGGCGTTTTCGAAGCGGCCGCGCCTGGGAGGTGCGACGCTTCTTGGTGTGACCGGTGTTCTGTCGATTTCTGCTGCTTTGTCGAAAAATGCTACTGTATTTCACGTCCCTAATCATAACCGTCACTGAAGGCTTGCCTAAACTCGACCAAATGTCTTTGGCATGATCATATTCGGGTCAAATGCCTAATCATACCAGTCAGTGATTACTTGCCTAAACTTAACCTCTCTCTTGGATTTATGTGGCCCACCCAGTAATTTTGCCCTCACCTTAACCATTTGGACACCTTGCCTAAACTTCACCAGTTTCCACTGCGCATGCGCAGAAATAGTGAGAACACCTGCCCTTCACGCGTTGTCTGACAGCAAACCTTACTGAAGAGAGATTTGATTTTTCAAACGATTTTGCGTCATTTGAATAAACTGAAGAAATGATTGTTTGTTAAAAAAAACGCATCTTGGCCAATACATCTGTACAGCTGCGTCGACTTTGCCGATTATCCTCCCGTTGTAGTCCGTTGACATGTATAAATCACGGGGTATCTTCAGCATATTCACCTATTTCAGACACTCTTCGACTAGAATAAAGGCTCCTTGGCCAACTGTGTACTTTTCTCTTCTTTCAAGGTTCCCTTCCTTAACTGTTCATCTATACGGTAGCTGTGAAGCAAGCTAACCGCTATGAATTTGTTCCTAAATATTTAAAAAAATAATGATTAGCTCAGCCTTTCCGAAGTGAATAGTTAAAAATCCGTCATACGTCCCGGATCTAGTGTATTCAAAAGTGTAGCCTGGATGTACAGGAGGGAGTAAGGCCAGTGAGAAATCAGAATTCTGAGTTTAATGTCAGAACTCAAATCTGTTTTTCACATGGATGTATTTGTTTTCGTGATAACAGAAAATCTGTGGTTTGCCTATCAAGAAAAGGTCTGAGGAAGGTGCATCACAAAAAAACAAAGGCATCACTGACCAGCACTAGTAATCTGAATTGGAGACCGCATGTTCTGTGATCTCCTTGTCCCCCTTCGTCCTCCTTGTATCATAATTGCTGGATTTCCTATTTAAACACAGCAAAACTGGCAGACCTTAAGGTAAGATAAACACCCTTAAGAGTTAAAGTCATTATATGAAGATAATGTTTGCCATCTTACATTAACTTTTAAGTGACAAATTAACTTATTTTTTCCTGTTAAAACATAATATGGCCGCTAGGATTACCGGTGTATAAACTCCAATGGACAAGTTGAAAATTTTGATACTTTTTTTCTTTATTCCACTTACATGAAATTACACATTTCCCCCCAAATAACCGTTAAGCTTGGGTGATCTGTATGAAAATTTCAAAGACATTAACAAAGCTAGCCAGCCCAAAGTCAATCTTCCATATATCTCCACAAACTATTACTTACCAACATGTAGTTTAGGCAAGTATTGAGAGAGAAAAAAAAGTATAGGACAAAACAAATAAAAATCTTAATTTGAAAAAGCAGTAACTAGATAAGCACGTAATTTTGTTTTTGACTGCTGTGCTCATAAAAACATCACTGCTCTTTTGTTCTTCAAAGATTTCTATACCTCGTAACTGATACATAGAAATACAAAAGCAGGTCACCAGAAACAAAATAAAATATAAAGAATAGAAAGTATAGCAACCAACAGGAAATGGAATGTAACCTTTGTGATCCAACAAAACCTTGCCTTCTGTCTCCAGCTTTGTCCATTGCACCTCAATTCTTTTTACCTCTGCTGTGACTCCTCTGCCAGTACAGACTAAGAGCTGCTGTATCCTACGCTGTGAGAAGCCAACTCCTATTTTGTGTAACCACAGACAAATCATCAAAAGCTGAACAGGACACACATACAGTATATTTGTTTTTTTGATTCCAAAAAGTCAACCTGCTGCATGTTACATAAGTTCAGAACTGGTCTTCTTACCCACCACCCTAATGCAACACCCCTGTTGCTCCCAAACAAAAAGAAGATAAAGCAGCAGACAAGCAACCCTTCCACATGGACCCTCCCACCATACAATTTGAACTTTACCTCCCTCCCCATCCCCACAGTTACTACAAAAGAAGGAATAGTAAACTGATTGGAATGAGATGAGTGTTGAGAGAACAAATTTAAAAAAACAAAAACAAAAAACTATCGAGAGAGTTGGACGACTATGACGATAGTGAGGTGGTGTCATTTTTGATTATCCTGAAGATGAGCTGGGAAGATGGCAGGTAGGCAAGGATGACTATGAGGGTCAGGCTTATTCTTTCTGCTGCTCTGTATCCTCTCCCTCCACCTGGTTATCAGAGGTCCACAGCTGAGGAAAGAAAAAAAGGAAATGTGCAGATGAAAGAGGGAACGCAAAGATAAGTAAACATCTATCTCTAGTAGTATAATAGTTTCCTTAAAACATTATTTAAGAGTTTTGAGTTTTCTCTCAGTGACTACGAGGAACTTTCAGTTTTTGTTGATTCTAGCGGGCCTTTGGACAAAAGCGGTAGTGACACAAGGGCGTACTGTCATAAGGATCTTTGGTAGCGAGCGCCAGGCAGGCAGAGCTCGGCATAACACTGGCAACGTGTGCATTTGTTTTGGAAGCGAGTGAAAGAGAGACCACAGGATGGGTGACAATGAGGTAATGTATTTGTATGTGACAGAGAAACAAGTAATTGGACAGTTGTATGGCAGTAATGTACCCCTGAGACCTATAACCTCTTTTCTGTAAGCTAATGTTACACAGCCATTTGCAATAATGCTACATGCTAAGGTGCAAACTAAGAGCTGTAGGCATAGAATATAATTACGTTATTGTCATTGCACAGAAAATAAATTAAAAAAAAAAAAAATCGTTTGGTCTGAGGTTGCGGGGATTCAGCCCCGATAATGGGCATTAATAGTAACTACATAAAAACAGCAGTCTTTTCGCTGAGGGTCTCCTTTACTGTTACAGGAAATTTATAATCATCAGAGGAATCATGAGACTGTTTCATAAATACTTATAAGTTCTTCGTAGTCACTTTAAATGGAGAGTCAGTCAGTCCACCCGACTGTGACCAGAAAATACACTCCCTGTTTAGTTGACTCTACTGAACATTTAGCTATTGTGTAACCTAATGTGATTTATTTGCATGCTGTAGTGCCGACCATGCAGATATAAGTACTTCTCTTGGTGGTCATATACTGATAGGTAATGCACCTTTGAGACACTGTACAGATTTGACATTTGCTTTAGAAATGACTGGATCATCAAACATAGCATAAAATGAGCATGAATTTCTACTGGTCTTATGCGGTTGACTTGTTTGTACCTGGTGAAAAAAGTGTCAGCACACCATTACGGTGTGCTCCTGCAGCACAGCACGTCTGCATCTGGCATATATCCCGCCCACCCAGTAAGGGTACGGTCAGCAGCAGAGGCACAAGCTAAATTCAGGGGTACCACTCTGAAGCATACTGTACCAAACCAAACTGTACCCTTCGGTGGAAACGAGGCTAACGCATTTATCTAAATTGCTATTGCTAATATTAACAGGACTCTGACGTGTGGGGTCCACTCTGTAGACTGGATGTTTTCTGTTGAGGTGCTGCAACATTGACAAAGTGCTGTGGTGAGCTAATTTGGGTTTTCAATAGCCACTGTATTTTGTTTTTCTTTCTGTTTCAACTTGAAGTGATCCCACATTTTGCGTGTCATTTTTTCTCTTAGCTGTCTCTGCTTTTTGCTTCTGGCCATTTTCTTCCCTCTTTTTCTCTATTTTTCAGCTTGCACGTGTTCTCACATTGATGATACAGTGGATCAAATAAGAAAGCAAGTTGTATGAGAGCGAAGCAGTGCTCCACTGGACCTCAACTGCACTGTACAGGACTATACAACCGTGACCTACAGCGTCATACAGCGCTTAAAGTCCTGGATTAAATAAAGCCCAAAAGCAATAAATTTGCCTCAAGGAATTTTAGTATTGAGTTGACTGATGTACACAAGGAACTGTATCAGCCTTAAAATTAAACTTAAAAACTTACTGTCAAGTTGTCTCTCAGTAGCTGCATGATTAGTGTACTGTCTTTGTACGAATCTTCACTCAGTGTGTCGAGCTCTGCGATAGCATCATCAAAAGCCTATGGGATAAAAACAAGGAAACATTTTCTACTGCTCAAGGAAAGATAGTGGTCTAAAGCTGTAACGCATGTGGAATGGGCATTTGTTCAAATCAGATTTGCTGCTGTCACACATGTGCATTTAATAACAAATGTACATTCAGTTTGACAAGTGCTCCCCAAAACTAGATAGAAATGCCATTAAATTTCAATTACACTGGGCATTTAAATATCTTCATTAGTTTGAAAAGAGTTGTGTGGTGTTATGAACATACGCTCTTGGCAAGATTGCAGGCGTCTTCAGGTGTGTTGAAGATCTCATAGAAGAAAACGGAGAAATTCAGGGCAAGACCAAGACGAATTGGGTGCGTAGGCTGCATTTTGTCTTTGCTGATTTCAAAGGCCTCTGAGTAGGCCTTCTTTGAGTTTTCAGTGGCGGCTGAGAATGGAAAAGGAAATAAGGCATGAGGGCTGTACAACTACAGAGTGAAAATTAAAATTCCCTCAAATTTTTTTCTGGGGTTTCATGCAGCACAGGAAAAAGACTTGCTAATAAAAAAACATTATACTTTGTTGACTGTTTATTACGTACAGCTTGTTAGAGCTAAATGTAATGTAATCTAACAGCCCTGCAATAAATCCTGCCTTCATAAAGGTTGAGAGGGAAAGAGAAAAAGGGAAAGAAAGAGAGGTGTTGATGATAACGGTGGTCGTGGGGTGTGGGAGGTAGGGACGTGCAAGGGAGGGGCATAAGGAGAAAGGGTGCAACAGCAAGCGGTGCAACTAGGAAGCCGGTGATGAGAGAAAAAAAACGTTATTTTCTGATGTGCAAGTGCCTGTAAACGCTGTGGCGGCGCTAATGCTAATGCTTACACAAGTCAATGCATTCCGCTCTAGCCACTACCAAACTCTGACTGAACACTCCACATTGCACACAAAGCAGGTCAATATGACAACAATCTATTGAGGAGCATTTAAGTGTTTGGAGCATAATTTAACAGGTCAATCTGCAGCTAGATTTCTTTAATTTGTGGCTGCTTGGGGCTGAGCAGCAACAGGAAGTTAGCAACTTCTGCAGCTCCAACGGTATGTCATTATAAACTTAGAACGCCAACTCCTGGCCTGGCATGCATACTACAGCACTTTCGGTTGTTCGTGTAAACACAAAGGAAAGATCTTTCCATTTTTACTAGGGCTGCTCCCATGCAAACGTGGCCTAAAGGAGCACACATTCAATACTTAAGTGTTTTTTAATTGGATCCTGTCTAATTGGTCTTTTATTTGGCTAGGCTGAGAGAAGTAGAAATCTTTTACAATACAACAACAATTCAGCTTTCTAACCAGCAAAACATACACTGACATAAACCACCCTCATACAAAAGTTGTTTAAAAACAGATTACACATAGAGCTTACTTTTCCTCTTATCTGCCTTAGACACCTCAGCCAAGTAGCGGTAGTAGTCTCCTTTCATTTTCAAATAGAAGACTTGGCTCTCTGCACCATTGCCACCGGAGCATGTGCTCTCTGCCTGTTTGTTGCTGTTTGGAAGAAGAGGGTCATCCAAAAGAGCCTGTGGAAGAAAACAAACAAAACATAGTAAACTCTTCAAGAGGAGAAGATATTAAATGATTTTAAAGAGAATGAGTCAACTATAATGTACATGGCTGTAGTTATGTTTCCAAAAACACCGTTTGCCAGAGCACTTTTTTAAATTTTTAGTAAAATCCTACTGACTCCACCTTGAAGCAAAAACTTCAAGGCTGTTATAGACATATACAAAAATAGTGCAGCTCAACCATCACTTCTGAGCATCTATATATGTGTGGTGGGACTGTGTATGGGGACACACTGCCCTCCGCCTGTATTTTGATGTTTTGGCTGACTTGGGACGAGACTGGGTTGGGAGGGGTTGCATTTCCCCTGCCAGTGACAGCGTGCAGGTGAGGTTGAGAGCACCGCAGAGCACAGCAACTGGACACCGTCCAGACTGGAGAAAGTTACAAATGTGGACGTAGCGCAAAGAAAAAGAAACACAGCCCTAGTGAGCAAGCAGATAAAACTAGTTCCAGAGCGAGAGTGCGTAAAGGTTTGGCTTTCAGCCATTTTGGAGCACTGAAAGAGAGGCTGGGAAGAGCAACGCAGAGTTGGGCTACTTTGTGATGGACAGGTAGGTGCCAAACACTGGCGGTTAGCTTGTTAGCTTGCTAAATTATCGACTTCTCCATTAAACAAATGTAATATTCCAAGGTAGCTTGCTGTGTAACGTTATGTAAGCGGTATAGCAGTACATGTAGTACACGCTAAGTTACGATACTTCTGGTGCGTTGAGTTGTGAGGAAGGGCCCAGTTTGAATGTTGTGTTTACAAACGGCAATGAATGCTACTGATGCTACCTTGAACTATGCCTTAACAACAGCACTGAGGTCACACACTGGGTAAGTCACTCAAAGAGCCCAGCTGTGTACAACACAAATGAACCACTAGCTGAAAGTGTTTATAATCTACTTTGTTACGGTGCTTTGGGACACAGAGGGTTAAACACTTGAGTTAAAAACAAACATGAAGTCAAACTTCATTTTAAGTGTGGGCCCTATTACAGCTTAACTGTTGAGCTTAATGTTGCTTTAATGTAGTTTCTTCCCCACAGCCATGACAAAACTTTGCCTTTTAGGCTGTACTGCACCAACAAGGATTAATTTAATCTATGATTAGGTCTAGCTCAGAGTTTAGTAAAACCAGGTTTAAAATGACTTAATCCAGATTTCAAAAAATAAAAGCACAACTCTGTTGCACCATTTAGAATTAATCTCGATTTAGTAAAGCTAAGTTTATTTATTTAAAATTATTTTAATCAACTGAGACAAGCTTGCATATTGAAATTAAAATAAATATATAAATAATCGCATGCTGTCAGGACCTAGTAAGTAGAAAAGAGTGGTGGACGGGGGCTGTCAACTGTTAAAATGGCTACTTTTCTAAAACAAAACATTACATTGTTGCTAGCTAGATAAAAAGCTGTTAGCTTAACGGTACTTGTGATGGCTTAGCAGAGTACCTCTAAATTTTTGCTTCTTTGAGGAAAAACTTGCAGGCCAAAATGATGAAAAAATATAGCCAAATCAAAGAGATTTAAAAACTGGACATCATAGTGAAAAAGAAAGAGATTGCTTAACAGCAACTGGCAGTTGTTTTAACCCATCATCTTACAGTTGTGTTTCTGTTACTGCCTAGTTTGACAGTTGCTCCAATCCTGCTAAGCTCCGGAACAGTTCCCTTGGTGAACCAGTACCTTGACAAAAATTTATAATCATAAAACTCAAGTGGGTTGCGTCTGTCTCACAATTTTCATTGAGGAACTTGATTATTTTGTTCAATTTGTGTCAAAAACACAGCCGTTGTAACAGTTAACCCTCCTCAACTGCAGGTTTAAAGTTGACCTGCGATAACAGTGTAAATTGGAGCTTAAACTTTTGGAGCAACAGAATTCAATTTAAGCCTGGTCCAGAGTTAAGACTTAACTCAGATTTACAGAGAGGTTTAAATTTCATCTTTCTTAAATTGAACTAGTTTTAGAGTTTGCTGCAACAGAATTGAAACTTAAACTGTGATTTATGCGGGTTTTAAAGTTATACCCTGTTGGTGCAATCCAGCCTTAGAGTTAAAACAGAGCAGAAAAGCAGAATTACCTATGGCATCAGTATGTCATGTTGCCAAAATATCTTTGCCCAGACTTATTCTTAAATTTACAAAGCCTGCAGATTGACGGTATAGATCTGACTAAAGGGCTGTCTACACAAAGAACGATAACTTTAACTAGTTTTAAAAAATCATCCCATCTCAGGTCGAGGGCAGAGTCCACACTACAACCATAGTGTTTATAATTACTACTATAACATTAATAATATAAAGTTGTTTAGATCACTTTCAGGGCGAATTAATGAATGACAGAGACACTGACAGCCAATAAAAGTCATAATACATATGATACTTTGTTTCCCAAATGCCACAAGAGGGAGCTGCCCTTAAGTGAGCGCGTCTGTCAGTAGTAAACAGGGCTGAACCTGGACAGATGTTTTACAATGATTATGTATGTATTTCAGAATAGAAGTTAAGGAAGATTATAATTCATGCTGTACCTTTATTCAAGTGTACAACACAATACATGTTTTCCTGTCTACAGGACACACGTTTGGATTAAAAATAGTTCAGGTATGGGCATGTCATGACTTAGTTTGTACGGCAGGTGTTTGTTGAATAAAACCATATTTTAAACTAATTGATGCCATTTAAAAAACATGCTTTGATGGTCTAACATTACTCTACTCACCCAAGTCCACCTCTTTCTAATCTTGCCAGGGCCAAGAAAGCGTACTATACTTGGGCACGGCACAGGGGGCTTAGACCAGTGAAACAAACTGGGATTTAGGGCCTAGGCTCAGTCATGCTTGGGCACAATACAAATCCCCCGATGTCAGTGCACCACAACACGACAACTGCACTTGTAACATCTGGTGGGAACTAAAAAACCTAGCATGTGCTCTTATTTTTCATAGAAAGCGGTACCATTGAACCAGTTACATTACAGACCTATGTTTAAATGACAAAAAGCCACTTCTTCAACAGAAAAGCCAGCAATGTTTTCCAGTGAAATGTTATCTCACCAGTACTTCTTCGCAGATTTTTTCAAGCTCGCTCTCTATCTTTTCCCGATAGTCTTTGGCCAATTTCTGCTTCTTTTCGCAACCTTCAGACTTCTGCTCAATGCTGGACAGCACACGCCACGAGGAGCGGCGGGCACCAACCACATTCTTGTAGGCCACTGACAGCAGGTTACGCTCCTCATTTGACAGCTCCTTGCATTCCTTCGTCACTTCCTTCATTGCAGCAGCCATGTCATCATAGCGCTCAGCCTGCTCGGCCAGTTTGGCCTTTTGCACCAGTTCCTTCGTGGATGCCTCACACATGACTGCTCGCTGGCTGAAAGAAAGCAGAGAGGAAAAGAAATAAACATGTCAATTTCATAAGCAAAAATGAGATTAATGAGTGTAAACAATCTGTAAAGAGAAATCATCAGTCACTGTTGGTCTATACAAAGAGCAGAAAAGCAACCATAGCTCACTGACTAAATAACAGAAGAAACCTCTGTGTTAAAATAAAATTGCTACTCTATTCTAAATGGCCTTTACATCTATCTAACTATTAAGAACAAACATCCTTGAATAATAATCAGTGATAAATCGATCAGATAACTCTTAAATTCAAGTAACCAAGAAAGAAGGATATGAAAATACTGTATATTGATCAAACTTTTTTATTTTACGATTGACACAGGTCTAAGTGTTCAAATTTTTTTTATGAAACAACTAAGCTATTTGAAAATTGGAAAATCATGGCCAAATCTACAATAACTAATAATAACCTACTTTTAATGGTCAATACCAGTAACTCAGATGACCAGTACTTTTAAATTTCTGTACTGAAAATCAAAATTTATAAACTCTAGTTTATAGGTAGATGAAGTTCAGAAAATCAAGATGTAGTGAGCAAAGATGGATAATTTAATATGACAAAGCTCAAAAAAGAAGCACATAGTAGATTTCAGATTTATCTTTTAAGTTAAGTTTTCAGAAGGAAAGTTAGATATAGGGTTTTACTTAGTCTCAAAAAGGGCGTGTGAACGTGGGGGATAAAAAGCTGACAAATATGGTACATGACACGTCCTGGTAGACTCACTCATTGGGTTTCAGCTCAATATCCATTGCTACTTCTTTCATAATACAAGATTTCAAATGGTAAAATGCTTAAAAAATTTTAATTACGCATTATGGACAGTGTTGGCCAAGCTACCTAAAATTGGTAAGTGGCAACTGAAAGCAACTTTCGCATTACTTTGTATTTGCTTCAGTATTCTCAAGGGCCAATCACACCAAGATGCATTGCTCGAGAAGCGCTGACAGCAAAACTATTGTTTTCCTATAGCACAGCGCGTCTGTCGGGCACTCCTCTCTTGCTGCAGTGCAACGTGTTTTTCGGTGGTTTTAAGGTGCACATAAAAGGTACAAGTATTTCAACTTTTCAGCTCAAGGCGTGGAGTCGCACCGCTCCTCTATGTCACTTATGGCAGAAGCAGCCAGTTAAATCGGGTATGAGGAGGGCTTTAACTTCTCACCGCGTTCTTCCTGTTTTGTTGCTGGGGGTAACAGTCGCAGAAACAATAGGGTCAAGGCAAACACGGATGGGAAGTTAATACTGACTGTATTTTCCTACAGATGTGCTCCCAAGGTGTTTTGGAGCTGCTGTGCTCGTTGCAACACTTCACCGTGATTGGCCTTTTAATGCACACATTATTTTAGCGTTACTGTGGCACAGTGTTTGATAAAACAATAGGGCTCCACTG
Organism: Naso vlamingii; assembly: GCA_029822935.1. NCBI lineage: Eukaryota > Metazoa > Chordata > Actinopteri > Acanthuriformes > Acanthuridae > Naso > Naso vlamingii. The sequence goes on along the minus strand of JAPQLA010000024.1, from coordinate 22,944,344 downwards.
ACTTATCAGTTTGCCAACATTATCAGCCAATATATCGGCCTATCGCAGATGCATCGGTACAGGCGTATAGGTTCTCCGATGACTGACGATATTGAAACAGTTATTTAAGGCTGGAAAATACTTGGACTAGAGATCTAAAATGATGTAATCCTGTAGTTTGTCCAGCAGAGGGTGGCACATTACTCAATTGGTAATAAATGAAGTATTTACTGGGCAGTGCACTGATGTTTGGAATGAAGTTTGTTGGATTTCCTGCCTCCATAATGTGTCTTTGGTACACGTATTTGATAACCACATTCAAAATTCTAGTTGTAGAATATCGTCCGATATATTGGATATCGAAATTTTCCTACTCCGTAATATTGGTATCGACATTGGCCCCAAAAACCCCATGTTGGTTGGGCCCCACAAAACAGCTCTGAAATTTCTTCTAATAACCATTATCACTACGATAAAAAAGTATGTAGTGGAACAATATAGCAAAACTGATATGGAGGCCCAACCAATTTCTCATCAACTGTCCACGTTATCGCACATTAATGGAGTGTGTGTAAAAGAGCCACATTATCTTTTGATTGATCATGCTCATTAGGTGTTGCTGGTCAGTGACACGTTGCTTGATTTCAGTACTGTAATGACATACTGAATTTGAAAGGTAACAAGAACCACTAACACAAAGGATAGTGAAGTTTAGGTATCACGTTATTTAGTAACTCCTTACTCCCAACACTCATTATGGACGTTTTTTTTACACTGATGACAAAAAATGAAAGCAAACATTTGAATCTTCATTTGAAAACTTGAGTAGAAGTTAACAAAAAATCTACCTATCTACCCTATCACAGGTTTGTCAGAGGAGAAAAGTAACATACCAACAGAAAGGCCTTCATGTGTACACTTGACACACTGGCTAAAACACAGGAATTTTCATCACTAGATCAATAGCCTATAGCCTATCAGTTTGACCCATCCAAAATAGCCAGCGGACTTCCACACGATCAATCAATTTTTTCCATTCCAGAGTGCATGTAGTCTGATGCGTTCATATTCCCTCATGCCCCGAGATACAGAAAATAAGCAATTTCTAACATAGTTTACATCCTGTATAGAGGCAGCCAAAGACAACAACTTCATATGCTGGATGCTTTTCAAACACAGGGACACACTGCAAAAGACATGTTCTGATAAAAAAGCAACTATTGTCTATTACCCTGGGAAAAAACCCATAATACTGTATTTGGAAATGCTAATTTTTAAACGTGTATCATAACTACCACTATCGCATATACTCAAAGAGTATGTGGTTTTGCTGAATTCTAAAAACGTTAGGAATTTAAACAGCGTAACATTTAACATACATGCATGGGTAGACCGGGGCGTGTACGCATTCAGGCCACTAACACTGAAACGGGCTATAAACAAGAATTTGTGGTGATAAAGCTAAAATCGCGTTAGAATGTAATTGATTTTTCACAGAAGGAATGCACGCTACAGTCATGGTGCACGATCGTTCAAAAGCTTGTTCCTGTAACATAGTGCTACCACTGCAAACGCAGAAGTGCTTGCACCATGGATGTATTATAAGACCTGGATACGGCGCCGCCTCTCAGCAGGCAAGCCGATTTTTCCCAGTGGCCACTCG
>JAPQLA010000024.1:22791292-22802174 GCA_029822935.1 Naso vlamingii | reverse complement strand
ACACACGGATCCTTTAAGGGGCTTGGCAGACCCCTGGTTCCCCCTCTCTAATCACTGTGTCCTCCAGGGGGGCGCAGCCATTCTCGCAGCTCTTTGCGAAAGCTTGGCATTTGTCTGAGATCTCATTTCTGTAATTCATCGCCCGTCTCCTGGGAGCTGTGGTTGGCACCGGTGATGCCAAGTCCTCCCTCCTCTCTCCTTCTCCTATCTCTCTCACACTCTCTATCCCTATTCCCGCTCTCTTACTGCGGCTATGTCTCCGTCTTCCTCTCTTTCACCCTCGTTGCTGTTTGTTGTTGCCCTGAAAGAGGCACTGACTCAGGCTAAACTGGTGGGTGTACACACATTAACTCTCCTGTGATTGTGTTTGATGGCCGCTCCAGGCTCAGATCACAAAAACATGTTGAGTGTGTGTGCACATCCTTCCTCGAGTATCTCTGAGTGCAAAGCGACGTCTGAGGCTGCCAAATTAAAACGAATGATCTACGGTGGGATCATTGTTTCTTCATATTTTCCTCTCTTATATAAAAACATTAAATGTCAAATCATTAACACACACACAGCCCAAATGAAGAAATAATTACACATCAATTATCACAAGTAATATGAATGTGGAAAATATAACTGTGATTAATTGGGCATCAGTGAAAATGTACATCTGTTACTTATTTGGAAAAGCAGGAGGAGAAAAAAGATGGATAGCTGCTCCATTTTCTAAATGTATTTTTTAAAAAGCAGTGTAGAGCATTTCATAAAGTATTCACTTTCTTTTGGAAGAAATATGAGTTTAAATATTTAAGATGTGCTATGATGTGTCTCAGCTGTAGCTGAAGCTTCCTGCGAGTGTGTAACTCTTGTCTTCCAGTCTGAGCATTACAGGTGAATTGCTGCAGCTCACATTTTGTTTATGAGTAAACGGCTGTTGGTGGCAGGCATTTTAAGCTAATAGCTGCTTTAAATAGCTGCAATTAGCGAGAAGCATGAGATATTTAATCACTCTAGACCAATTAGTCTGTAATCAAGTAGTGTCCAAGAGCGAGCACGTTTTTGTCCTCCGCTGTTCCTCTGCAAGCACCCGCCATATATTTCTCTGTGCGCCAGGAAGAGCAGTGATTAACACGCAGGGATATAGGCCCCCGTGGAACGCCGTAATGTGGAGTTAAATCAGGGAGAGAGGGAGGCGAGACACGACAGCCAAACCTGTTATTGCAGTTTAACATATGCACAAGGTTAATTCAAGGCAGAGACGATGGCAAGCATCCTTGTTTTATGTGCTTGCGTCACAGTGCATTGTACAAATTTGTGAAATTAGGAGCTGTTGAGTTCCTTCTGTATAGAACTGCACCAGAAAAACCATTTGATTTCATTTTGTCTCGGATACTATCACAGATTGCTGTTTTACCTGGAAGAAGAGGATAAAAGAGAGGCAGATAATGAGAATCAGAAGTAGTGAGTCTCACTAATTGCAAAATCCCTCTTGTAAATTTGGTTTTATATTGTAATCTTCTGCAAGTAAGTCATGTTTTAAACACAAGGAAATCACACCAATGCATGCACACAAATGAGCGCCATGCATGACTAAACACACTCACACCTGTGCAAACAATTGGCTCTACTTTCAGCCCTGCCAGTGCCTTGTTTTGATAATAATGATACTGTGTTCATAATGACATTTCTGAGTGACTGCTCACAGGGCCGGCGTGTCCACTCCCTTGGCCTCAGCTCAAGGGTGGAACACAGGTTGACCAGTGTGGTTTGGCACTCCTTATCAAACAGGATGCAATGCTTTCTCGCAATCTGGAGCAGGGAGCACACACAGGGAGAGGAAGGCCACAGGTAGGGGGAATTCAACCTGAACATTCTCCAGTTTGAGAAAAACCAAGAAGAGGCAAAAAGAGCTGATGATGCCACCGTACAAGTCCCATAAGCAGACCATCCTGCTGCTGCACGGCTGTCTCACTCCCATCAGGGATTATTTGGAAAATCCTGCAGTGCTAATGCTGCAGAGATGCAGGATGGGGCACCACTGTGGAAGCTAATGGTGAGACAGTGGGAACTGTGAGTCAACATATGGCTGCAGCAAAGTATAATAAGAGCACAGATGAATAATGTATCTGGGGATGGCAGCAGTTTGGGTGCTGACTAATAGAGAAAATTAGATCTATAGATCATGGAGCTGTAATAGAAGTAAATGCTGTATTACACTGCAGCTGTGAGGGACATGTGTCTGTGGAACATCGTGCAAACATCGGGATAGAGTTAATATGTACATTTAATATACGTGTATGGTTGATTGGCTATTGAATTGGCATATATCTTTATCAAGAAATACCACATTTATGATATTTTGCCCAGATGACTGTATTTCTCTGTAAAATCTGAAATGAATTTTCTGTAAATGTACTGCAGAAGTGCAGCTGAATGGCAGCGAACACTTTCTGTGAACATGTGACTGCAGTGATGAGATGGGAGAAAAATCACAAGTCAGGACTGATTTTCAGAGGGAAAGCTGTGCATGTTTTTGAGTGAATCACTAAATCCAAAATACTTTTTTTTTCTCAGAAGGGTCAAGAATATGAGTACGGCAAAATAATGTTTATTTGGTGATTTATTGTAATTTATAGGCTCATAAATCACCATATATGGTACCTGATTTAGGACTAAGGACGAAATTTAGCAATGCACTAATTCTGGCATTTTTACATGGATGCTCACTGCTGATATGTTGATTAATGTGCTTTGTCCTTATTCAATAAACTCAATAAATAAATTTTAAAAAATGTAATTTTTCATTGAAGTGTTATTTAAATCTTTCTGACCTTCCTGATTGCATTAGTTGAGTACTGATACTTTTGTCTGCTATGTGATCAATAAAAATAACATTGCAGGGTAGCTTGGGTTAACTTCATTACATCCTTGGATTGATCTAAAAAAAAAGTCGCATTTCCTGGACAAAATGCATCAGCGATGTTCTCACTGACAGTGATGGCTGCTGAAGCCTCGTTTGAACTGTCAGGCTCATGTCGTGCTTGCTCTGAAAACCAGAATATCTTTAATCATATCAGGAAGGTCTAACTGTCAAGCTGGCCACCTGTGCTTTAACACAGTTTTTTCAATTCTTTTTTTTTTTTAACCTTTTATCACTCGCAGACACACACACACACACATGCACACATCACAAGGACAGTTCTCGTCAAGGGCAGCGAGGCCCGGCTCTCTCACTGTGGACTGTAAACACGCAGGTGGCCTGCATGGCCTTCTTATCCGCAGATGGCGACGTTGGAGCAGTCTGAGAGGTGTCTGGAGCACCCACATGGCATCTGTGTCGCTGGGCTTGTTGGTGTCAAACAGGTGCTTTAACCCGCATTCAGCAGGTTGATATGGGGACAGCTAAACAAGGGTCAGTGTGTCTACAAGAGCTGCAGCTCCGTGGGAAAGAAGGAGGAAAGGAAATGTCCTCTGTAACCAATAACTCTCAGAGATGTGTGGCTTAATGACACTTATTTCTCACAGCTGTTTAGAGGATTGCTATAATGATATTTAGAAAAAATTTAACAGTCACTTAAGCAATTTTGTTAGCATTTTGCGTTAGAAAATCAGAAAAATCTATTAAAAAGTATGCAGGGGTTGACTAAAGATTGAATTTTGCATGTAAGATTTATGTATTTATTTATTTACTTATTGCATTCCTTATCATTGAAAAGCATCATAAATGATCAACAATAAAGTGTAAATGAGTCTCTTGTTTAAAATGTGGAAAAATAATTGAAACATTTAAGAAATCCAGCTGTTTCTACTTGAATTCTCCAGTAAACACGATGAGGCCTCGTGCTTTACTGCAAGTTTATTTTAACTAAAAGTGTGTGATTTTCAACTTTTTAGCCACAGCAGTATTTTAAACATACTTTCTTAAAAGATTTATTTACTACATCTTTGTGAGGGCGGAAACCTTTTATCAAAGAGATCTACTTACCGCCAGTGTTGTGTTTACCGTTTTACTGTCCTCATCACAGGTCAAAATATCAGCTGTGCAAGACACATAGAGTGAAAGTTGCTACAATTTTTCTATTTGTGACTTAATTATGCAATATCCATTTATCCACAGAAATGTAATTCTCTTTGTGGCTTATGCTGCTTACAGTGTATTTGCTACAGAGGCCTATTTAAGCTCTGCATGGTCCATGAGATGAAGAAAGGTAGTGAACTCTCTTGTCATTGAAAATGACACCACAAATGATTTACTGAGGGTGTTTTTGTTTTGCATTTCCTTTGGGGTTGATATTATTATCTTAATTATTATCTTTCTGTAATAACTTTTAAGAGACCAACAATATGCATATGTATATAATAAACTGCAATAAGAAATTTTCTTTACACATTTTAATAACCACTTATTTGACAGTATTTGATTTGTTTTTACAAAAAAAAAAAGGATCATGTTGTGTCCTGCATGTACGATGAATAAACACATCATTCATAGTTGGATGTGAAACCGGTGTCTTGGCTGTCACTTTTGTTTCTGCCATCCTGGTGTGGCTTTGTTTGTGATGGAATTAATAAAAAATCCCACAAAACAAAAAGCTTTATCCCTAAATCCTGTTAAACAGGTTCATGGATTTAGACGACATCTGCAATATTTTAATAACTTTATCCACCCTTTATTTTCCATGAGACTCACAAACTGCATGATGTTTAGTTTGGTAGTGTTACCCTGCACCTCCCTCTTTTTCTTCATTATTTCACGTTGCAGTGTTGGCACTGAAAGGAATAAACGGTAGAGTCGACCGTTGAGACAAAACTTGAGACGACACAGTTCTTCCTGGAAACTTTAATTGTTTTGACAACTCCTCACAAGCCAGTGAAGGTCAAGTCCAACAGTGCAGCTGACAGTAATGTACAAGTGCCCTCTCACACTGGCAGGAGGGTGGTGAGGTAAATTCGGTGTTCAATGAAAAATAAAGGCTTTTTTTCCTCTTTACATTAACAATGACTGCTGACTCTCCAACAGGGAAATCATTTAATATTTACTTAAAGACATTGCCTGTCTGAATAGAATTGGTTGTTGTCCAAAAGGAGTCTGATCACGTTCACATAGTTGATCAATTCATAACCGAAGTTGAATGATTTCCTGCTGTCAATCATTGTGGTCTTAAGAAGTCTGACTGCACATATAAGAGAGACATTGTTTTGCAGTGATTTTTTTTAAAGGTATTACACTATAAACACTATCAGAAGTGCTGTAACTCTCAGATTAAATTTTAACAAGAGTGCAATGTAACTGAATCAAAGTGGGCCTTAAAAAAAAAAAAAAAGAAGAAGAAGTTCATACAGCAGATCGACCCTTCACTCCGAGCGGGTCAGAGTTGTCATAGTTAATGAGTACAAAACAACTCAACTGAAAGCTAAGCAGGGCAAATAATAACAGAACTCGTGTTGAACTCCACCACATATCTACACAGGGAGGGCTGCTTCAGTGCACATTCAATATCTCTGCAATTAGCCTGACATGCTACATATTAAACTATTCCAAAAACACTGCAAAGAGTTAACTGATATCATCATGTGAGGACATTATTGGCAGAGCATAACCACGTTCATTTACTAAAGACTTAAAAGTGGAAACACAATATTTACATAACCACAAAAAAAGGTTTTAATAAAAATATCTTATAATTACAATAACCTATTTTAAGCATATAAGTCTTCCTTTCACATACTTTTATAGAACATTTGTGTCTCTATATGTACAATCTTAATTGTCTCGAATCAGAATTGTTCTTTTTTACAATATCAAACATTTTAAGGATCCAGGGATGACATCCCTGTTCAACACAAATCATCTATTTTAAACAATAGATGTCCGAAACATGTACAATGATTTTTCGCAGTTTAGTAAAGCTTTAAACTGGAGTCATTTTTAGTAAATCTTTAAGCACAATGCACAAACAGTTTTCAGAGCTGTTGACAGGCGGGTTTCCAACAAAACTTCTCAGCGTGGGGACTCCATAATTTCACTCTTTCAAATTTCAAGTGACAAGAAGTAAAGTTATTTAAACAGGAGCAACGAGAAGGAGATGTCTACACACTGGTTCCTTGTCCAATGGAACCAAAAAAAGCTGACATGAATAGTGATTTTATTTGGGTTGAATTCCTCCCAGCGGTTTTGAAATCCCCTTGTGATTGTGCCTCCAGTTGGGTGTGAGTCCCTGGCGAAGCTTTGCTGGCTTTGGAGCGGCTCTGTGCAGCCTGCACACCTGTGGAGGGGATGAATAGCAGCGGGGGGGTGAGCTCCACAGCTCCAGACTGACTGGCGCCACCGACGAAACAGAGGCCATGCTTGATCAACAACCCAAAACAAACCAGGTCAAACAACAACCACACAGCTCCTCAGGCTGTTGGGCAAGGCTGCTGAGAGGCAGCCCAGGCTCTCAGACAGACTGCGAGAGTGTCTTACTGTAACACACACCGGGGTCTGTACAGGCTTTCAGCCTTTTCCAGGTGTGTTTAGATTCACTGCTATAAATCTAACTTTAAATCCAGAATGGCAGCTTGAATGGAGCTGCGAGTGACAGACAGTGAGTGAATGAGAGAGAGCGAGACAGGGAGGAAGAAGTATGTGTGTAAGAATGAAAGAGAGGGCAAGCTGAGGTTTTAACCCTCTCTGCTTCTCAGATTGCTACACCAGTGACAGTTATTGCGCAAAGCACAGCTGCCTCTGAGGTTGGAGCCATTTAATGTTCCTCATTTATTATTTTCCCTGACATACTGGCCTCCCCTGAGCACTGAAGAGACTGTCAATTTACACCACATATAGGCTTCAATAATCATGTTAATGGGGATGCCTCAATGACCAGCACCCATGGTGTATTTCTGATTAGAAAAGCAGCAACCAAACTTCAGATTGTAAAACAAAATGAGAAAACAAATGCTGAATAATGTCATTTTAATACAACTTACCAATGCAGGGCTTTTATCTCAGCGACATAAAATAGAGTCCTCCGGCTTTTTGACTATTGACGTCCTCTACAAAAAAAGGAAGAAAAAGAAACATGTAACACAAAGCTGCCACAGAGGAGACAAAATAAAAGCAAGGCCTAAGCCCCGCAAAAGAAATGATATACAGCAGAGCAGCAGAAAATTAGTCGACTGTATCGCCCATAATAAATTCTCTTATAGCCTATTGAATAACAAATTGCCCTTATTGTGCGCAGTGGAGTGGGCTACAGGCTGAAGTACTTCACCAATCCTGGGATAAGGTGGGCCTCTGACACGCACTGTCATTATCATGCAAATCATAAAGCCCGCAACCAAGTGCGCAATCTAAGTCAGACCAAACGCGTTTTTTGCGCATGATTTTTTAAGGTAGTGATGTGAGAGGTACAGCATTTTGATTCCCCTCTCTCTTCTTTTTCTAACATTGAAAGGACAATGACACATAACGGGCATGACGCGCTTTGTCTGAGTCTGACTGGCGGACGGCAGTCTGGCACAGGGACGTACAGTAAATCGGGGGCCCCGGTAAGTCCCGGTGGCATGGAGAGTCCTCCCCGCTGATGAACGCTTACCTGGTGGTGGTCAATGTTGAGCACCGTCAGCGGTGTCCGGCTGGGGTTGGACGCTGGAGGAGGGCAGGTCCCGGTCTGTTGTTTGTGGAGAGAAGGGTGCGTCTCCAGGGCCAGCTGCAGGTCCAGGATGTAGTCTATGACATGCTGGAGGATCTCCACTTTGCTGACTTTCTTATCCTGCGGAATGGTGGGCACCAGGCGCTTCAACCGGCTGTAGCAGTCGTTCATGTCGTACTGCAGGCAGAACAGGTCCTCCTCTTCCATCCTGCACCGGGCGAGGTTGAGGCTCTGCTTCGACAGATAGTGCAGGGAGAGCTCGCTGCTGCTGGAGGAGGAGTACTGGGGGCGGACTGGAGTAACAGCCTTCATATTAGATAACGAACGACTCAGAGAAAAGCAACGAAAAAAACAAAACAAAAACAAATAATTACACTACTAGTAGCGGGAGGTATTTAAGATTACACGCTGTAGACTCGGGAAAAGCTGGTCTCATACAGTCGCAAATGAGCGAGAGAATGACATAAACCAAAAGGCGGAATTCTAGTCTGTCAACACATCCCGTGGAGGCTCGCAGTTCCTCTTACTTCAGCAGGCTCGATGTGAAAGGAATGAATAGATTCCTACATTTATAGAGGAGAGGGGAGGCGCCAAGCCAGCCGGCTGACAGATCAGGGAGAGAAGCTGGTCAATCAGCCCGCTGCCCACCGACCCCACAACGGAGCAGAGAAAAAGGCGTGTCTCAGTCAGTGTGCGCTGCGGTGGGCTGCCCGTTGGTAGAGGATCTGTTTGTATGTGTGTGTGAGAAAGAAAAAGAATGAGAGAGCGAGAGGGAGAGGGGGAGAAAGAGGCGATTTAAAGCAGTCAATTGCACATTACCATCCCTATACAAAGAAGAAGGTGTCAATTATCTTAACGTCCGGCCGCACGAGAGGCATATATTGAGGTGGTGGTATATTTGCACAATTCACCGGGCTGATTAGCGTCAGATTGCATCTTTAGTGCCGCGGTCATTGATGCGTAATTACGCACAGACTCACTTGTATTGATCACCCCTGTGACAGAGCTGAACCACCTGCTCAGATGAAGAAACTAGCTTACCTCACTGAGGACACGAGACTTAAAAAGTAGCCTGGCACTGAGCGAAGGACACAGGAGCGAAACTTGCCTTGTTCTCATTGTAGTCTCATCACAATGTTGTTTGCACTTCTGCAGTGAATTGTATTTTTTTTTCCTCTGACACTTGTAATTTTATCAGATTTATCTATAGCCCAGACGAGAAACTGCGGTTTCAATGACATCTGATTCCAGCTGATCATTATCTCTAATTGAATAAAGTGTTATTATGATATCATATAGACTAATAAACATTTTAATTTTCACGACCCTGCCTGCAGCTCTAGGGGAGCCGGGACAGGCCAATTTGGCGGCGCCTCCTTGCCATTCCTTACTCCAGCTGTGTTATTGTGCCTTCTACATTCCTCTGCTCTCGGGGACGCGTCGCTACTCCGCTCCCTCCCTCACAGCCGCCTATTGAGCTACCCCGCCGGGTAGACTGCCTGGCGCCACACATACGGAGCTCACCCATTCACACCCAGCTCTCCTCTCTCCTCTCTCCTCTCTGCTCCTCTCCTCTTTTTCTTTCTTTCTTTCTTTTTTGTCTTTCTTTATCTTTCTTTCTTTCTTTCTTGTCAGGCAGGTTGCCAAGACAACATCAAAGCCACACTCAGCTTCAGTTCAAGCTGAATCCTGTGCATTTTCCATCCAGGATGCATAGGGGGTCCTGATGTCTGAGTCTAGCATATGACACCCACCTCGGTGCTTCTTTGGAGGTTTAATGTCCCGAGCTTTATGGGAACCACCACATTCTCTTCTGTCATGAATATTGAAAGGTTTAAATGGGTATTTTCCTCTTTTCTGTGTCTTCCTCTCTCTGTCCCTCTCTTTTGCTGTTTTCTGTTGCCAGGGGAAATGACTGTTGTGCTCAGCAATGTGTGCAACAATGTTTGGTTTAGGGACAACTTCAAAGGGGTCAGTGGTATGAATCTTTGATGGTAGCCTTTCCACTAGCGACATGAACTCTCGGCCATGACAAGCAGATGACGGACTGGGTCTGAGAGAAAACACTATCCAACACTGACTCACTAATGCTTTCATATTGACCATGTATGTCCATAATAAAACATAAAGATGGAGATTCATGGAGTGAATTTCAAACTTTTGGCTGCCTCACTGTCAGGCTAATGGGTTGAAAAACTTTGCTGCCAGGAATAGTTTTTTCCATTTAAAATAATTCATTTGCAGATCCCATAGAAATGTTTAGAACAGGAAAAAACAAACCAAAGACTTTATAAAGCTAAAAGCAAAGCATGCCTTAAAGTGCATGTCCACTCCACTATTTTTATGCCCAGTTTTCTATTTACACACAAAATTCTTGAGTGGGAACACTGGAAATTCCAAAAAACAAAGACAAAATAAACATCAGAAATATTTATATAAAAAGTTGTTATGCTTTGCATCAGTGGAAAAAATACTGCACTGATAAAAATTAAAATGTAACAAAATGCAATTGAGACAGTTTCAGCAAATTGCACTACATTTAGTTAGAAATTAAGAAATGTCTCTCGGTATCTAGTGACTCTTACTCATTCATACTCCAAACAACATTTTCCTGAATTCTTCATGGATGTTAAGGTTAAATATCTGAGGGGCAGTTCACGCGGCCCAAGCTTTCGCATCAAACAACACACCAAACTCTGATTAAACTCTCCACAGTGCACTCAAAGCAAGTTGAATATGACAACAGTAAATTTGAGTGTTCGTAGAATAATTTCATAAGTCACACTACCGCTGAATTTCTTTAATTTGTGGCTGCTTAGGGCTTAGCAGCGACAGGAAGTAGACACCTCCGCAGTTCTGATGGTATGTCATTACAAACCTACACTGCCAACTAACAGCCTGGTATGCATACTACAGCACTTTTAGTTATTCATGTAAATGCAGAGTTTTTTAAAGACGCAAAGGAAAGACCTTTTTGTTTTTAGTAGGGCTGCTCTTGTCTCAACATGGTCTGAGGCGTGAAGTCCAGGTAACAGCAGTTCAACCAGCAACATTTTGGGGCCAATTCCAGTCATTCATATGTAAATACTGTGATTAATGTGTGTTGCGTTCAAAGGAAATCTGCCTGATTTTTTCACTGTCAAGTTTAACTTTGTTGAAGGTTGAATTGCAAGTTTTGCATCATTTCTCATTAACGCCATCCTGACAGTGCTGACCTTTGAGAGAATGAAGAGCCTGAGAGTCCAAAGTGGGGGAAGCTA
>JAPQLA010000024.1:22648667-22659822 GCA_029822935.1 Naso vlamingii | reverse complement strand
GGACCCACTAAGTTTGAGGTGCAGATTGTGGCCCAGTTTGACAACCATAACTCGCAGGTGTGGCGTGTGAGCTGGAACATCACCAGCACCCTGCTGGCCTCTTCTGGGGATGACGGCTGTGTGCGCCTCTGGAAAGGTGGGAGGTTATTGCTACCTGCTGCTGATGACAGCTCATTTTCCTTTTATTTTAGTAACCGCTATACAACAAAGCACTATACAGCAAACAATTTTTGTGTGTTTGTGTAGCATGTTTTTGCGATGCGGTAACTCATTAGGGGATTGAGTGAGTTTGGCTGATGCTTTGTTCACATCAGTCAAGTTTAAGGATGATCAGTGTGGTGGTCCAGTTTCAAAGGCGGAGCACAAGAGATGTTTCAACCTGGCAGACTCATAGTTAGCTGCAGAAGCAAAATCTGCCATTAAACTAGAGTCCAAATCAGGGCTGATCTGAACTGACATGCAAAAGTTTTCTTGCCATTCCTCTGGAACCACAATTCTGTCAATAAAGTTTTCCCAGTAAATAAAGACTGCTGAACACGGGGACTGTCACAGTTCGCTCGAACATCTTTCCTCCTGCTCATGTAAGCAGTAGTAGCTTGATGATAGAATGAAGAATTTAATTGCACAACAGCTGCAAGCAGAGACAACAAGGTCAGCAACGGCTGAAATTCGTTATTAATGTCGAAATAAGGACGGGTAGTTGAGGCTCACAGATACATACGTCCATAATACACACAGGCTTGTTTTCTTCTGGAAAGAAGACACATAGCTTAGATGTTGCTAAGCAGAGAATGTGTCCACGTCAGTGTCTCCAAGCACCTCCGTCTGTGCCCGTTTACAGTGACATACAGTGCTGGAGTCTTCAAAATACAGCAGGAACAGCATCATCTCCAAACTGCCCTGTCTTAGGGCCACTAAGATGCCAGATTAGTGAGGATGCCAGGCTGAAACATGGCGATGCTGCATCTTAAATTTAAAATGTAGCAATGTGGATGTAGCCTGAGATGGAACAAAAGTTGCAGGCCAGAAAATCAAAACACTGAACTGAAAGGTGCTTGTCCTCTTTGCTTAGGTGTGAAGGAAATGACCGAATCTGAATCACCTGTTAATCATGTTACAAGCAGCCTGAGCACTGAAATCCTTCTATTCCTCTGCAGCTAACTACATGGACAACTGGAAGTGCACAGGCATCCTGAAGGGAGACGGCAGCCCGCTCACTGGCTCGTCCGGTCAGCCCTCTGCCATGAGCACCGTGGTGGGCTCCTCTGTTCACACCTCTCAGAATGCCCTGAATGGGATGTCTGCAGGAAGGTAGGTGGTGTGGTGCGTCTGACGCCACTCACCCAGCCCAACCCGAGCCAGTCAGAACTGACAACTTGTTATGCCTCACACTGACTGGGACTGCAGCTGCTCACTGACAAACTTCCTGAGTCCACACTGGCCGAATGATGCACTCATGCAAAGAGCTTGGCTTCCAGCACACAGGTTGTTGGCATCAAGCCACTGAAGTTGGATGTGTCTTGTTCTTTTTTAGAAGTGATTTCCTCCTGATTTGTACTAATACATGTAAGTAGAGTGGTTTCATGATTGCATTGTCAGTATTAGGGCTAAACATTTATTTGGTATAAAATTAAAATAAATCTGTTTATATAAATATGACATGTGGCAATTATTTCAAATTCTGGAGCTATTTTTAGATACACAGCAGCACCATTGTGTTGTTCTGTTACATTATTTTGGAAACATGGATTTGATTCACTTCAGTCTGCTACATCTCACCATCCAACATCTTTGATACTATTTCCTTTGTAAGAAAAGCATTGAAATGAATGCTAAGTCATCTTCATGCATTTTTTTTCCCTCGTTTCACTTTTTAATTTGAATGTATCTTTGAGCAGTTTTGCCAAACTCTTTGCTGAGCAGGACAGTTCGAATGAACTTTATTAACCAATTATAATAACACCAGAAAAAAAGCATAAACACAAACAGGAGTATGAATACAGCCAGTGTCATTTTTGACTTTAAAATGTGACTATGTGACCTTTGAGGGAGGAGATAAATCACTCTTCTTTTACAAATCAAACATTGAATTCATCATGGAAGTCCCACTTTCTTAATTCAACACTCAGTTTTAGTTCCTCCAGCCTTTCATGGTCTTGTATGATCAGTGGCTGATGTAGGTAGGAATTGTTTTGTCAAGTCATTACTGAGATGGTTTGCAATTTTTTCGACTTTTACTATATCTGCAGCAGTTACACTGTGTTCAAATTTTTGCCATTATGGATGCACTATACAGATTTTCGTCAGCTAATACCAACAATGAAATTCTTCTCATGGCAGATAAAAAGAACCTGTATTAATGCACACTTGAGGATAAGAAAGGCTAAGATGCAGTGAGCAAAGATGGATGATTTTTATTTCATAGCTTTGAATTAACTATATTTGATATCAATGTTACAACAAAAGCAAACAGTTTTGACTCTGCAAATGTTTATTTTCACCAAAACGGGACAAACATGCTTTTGTAAGAGAAGTAAAGTCAGAATTATATTAAATGAAATGTTTTGACATATCTGTCGAATCAGACGTGTCACTGTGTTACATACTCAGTACAAAAATAAAAGCTTTTAAAGAACTGAAAGCCTTTGGCTTCTTCGTCTGCAGATAAAACAGTAACAGAGGGCTCATAGTCGACTGCTAGGCTTACTAAAGAGAGAGAAAAATCTAAGCATGACCTCAACTATCCTACC
This sequence comes from Naso vlamingii, assembly GCA_029822935.1. Taxonomy (NCBI): domain Eukaryota; kingdom Metazoa; phylum Chordata; class Actinopteri; order Acanthuriformes; family Acanthuridae; genus Naso; species Naso vlamingii. The sequence continues at coordinate 22,657,072 of JAPQLA010000024.1, read as the reverse complement.
TGAGATCTTGAAAGCAATTTGTCCTCATGTTATCTTCCCTATTTATGAGCTTAAGTTTCATTATTGGAATAAAATATAATAATACAAATTTCCTTTATTCAGCTGATTGACAGTTGATCAGCATTGATAAAGTGCATTAAGGGCCGGGCGATATGGCTAAAAATAAATTTCTCCAATTTTTTTCCACACACTTGATTTTGGATTGTAAATTTTTTTGATTTTTTTTTTTTTTAACTACAAAAGACAACAATTATATAAAACATGTTTTTTATATTCAAACAAACATGAATTTTCCCTTTGAGAATAAAGTGCAAACCTAGCTATAACCAAACTAAACCTTTTTTAAATAAAGGTTCAATCAAACAAAGATGAATCCCTCAATTTGGGATTAATAAAGTGCCAGTGTAACTTTCACCAAACTTGACTATAAAAAATGAGAGCCCAGAGCTGAGAGAAAGCCATAGGCTACCGTAATTACCCTAGTTAAAGGGAAAATTGATTTTCATTTTTTTACATCTTTCAAATTAATTCAAATTTTGATTTAAGATGGATTTATTGCCCAGCCCTGTGTACATTCCTATTTACTAATATTCAATAATTGTCAGATGTAGCTGCAGTAGTGCTGTTTAGCCAAAGTTACTGATTATTTATTTGAATTTTGGATTATTAAAAAAATACCAGCGGAAAAACAGTGTTCAAGCTAACACTGGTGTTTATCAGAACTGGTCTGTGGCTGTATTTATGTTCAGCTTAATAACCTCCAACTTAACATCTGTATTTACCATTCTTGTTGTTTTATGCCTAACTCTGAGTCAACTCTAACCTGAGTAACACTGTAAGACACTCTGTTACAGAATGATTAACTTTGTAACCAAATTTGGTTTGTAACGTGGTCTGTAAAATAACTGCATAAAAGTGTTTTTACATTCCAATACTTTGAGTAAAATGAGTGAGAAGTGGGGATTGTTGAAGTAATGTGGTATTGTACTGCTTGTTGCATGCAGGATTGGCAAGAGAGCTCCATTTGCCCCTCCCCTGCGGCAGCTGACCTCTCCAAAGATAAACCAGCAACCTGCATATTACTAATGTCTCCTGTGCATCAGCTGCCACTAGCCCTTGTGTTAAAGCGATTGAAATGTGTGTGTGAGTCATGCCTTAGCTGAATTCTTGGGTATTGCTGTTTAAGGGCTGTTTTTTTGTTTTTCTTTTGCATGTAAACAGCATGGTCCTGATCTAAACAGCTTCCACGTAGTTTCTTACATGTTTGCCTGTGGTTTACATCTGTTAAGGATGTTGCACATATACCTTTGAAAAAATAAACCTCGATCACTCCTCTGCCTGCCATTCTCCTCTTCCTTTTTGGTTTCTAGAGTAGTAGTTCTCAAACTTTTTGTTTCAAGAAGTCCTAAAGTAACACAAATTAGAGCACATAATTTTGTTTTCAGATGTCATTTGAGGACGTTGTACTAAACCTATTATCAAAATTGTCATACAGTTTCTAATTGTTACTAATAAATAGTTAAAGGAAAAGTCAGTAGCATTTGTTCGTTGCCGTTTATAAACACAGCATTCAAATTGGGCCAGTCCTCCTCTTCTCAACGCTCCCAGAGTATGTAACTTAGTGTGTACTACTGTGTACTGTTAATATTGCTTACCTAACATTATACAGCAAGCTATGTAGGAGTATTCCATTTGTTTAATGGGATAGTTGATAATTTAGCAAGCTAACAAGCTAAGCGCCGGTGTTTGGTACCTACCTGTCCAACACAAAGCAAGCCAACTCTGCATCGCTCTTCCCAGCCTCTCCTTCAGTGCTCCAAAACGGCTGAAGCCAAACGGAGACTCGCTCTGGCTCTTGAACAAGTTTCACCTGCTTGCTGTTTCGCCTCACAGGGCTATATTTCCTTTTCTTTGCGCTATGTCTGCATTTGTAGCTTTCTCTGGTCTGGGTGCCATCCAGTCACTGTGCTCTGTGGTGCTCTTAACTTCACCTGCGTGCTGTCAGTTGCTGGGGGAAACTCACCCAATCTGCACCCAGAAATGCCTGAAGAGACCAAAACATCTAAACACAAGCAAAGGCAATCTGTCTCCATACACAGTCATGACCACACATATACAGAGGCCCAGAAGTGATGATTGAGCAACATTAATTTGTATGCGTATAATTTGTATTTTATTTTTCAGTAAAATCCTACTGACTCCACCTTTAATGTGAAATTCAGTAGTTGTGTTTTTGCTGGGGACCCACTGCAACTCCCTTATGGATCGCTGGAGTTCCCCGGACCCTACTTTGAGAACCACTATTCTAGAGCGTACATGCATCCTCTCTCCTTTCAAACTCTCATTTCTGCTTCCTTTTACGTGTTCTCCCTGTCTTCCATTGTCATCGTCTTCTCCCTCTCCACGTATTTGTTGTTGTTGTGTCTTTCCGTTCTTTTTCCCATTGCTTCAGGTATTTCTTTCCACCCCTGGATCCTCCCAGAGCAGGAACCAGGTATGGTCACCTGCTGCCTCCCTGCTCCCTCATAGAGCACTGTGATGCTGAGCCCATTCTGCCTCAGCAACAGGCTCTTCCCCGCAGACTCTCCTCCAAAGCACTGCTGCCCTTACCTGAGGCTGAAGGACAGTGATTTTGGGAGAAACAAGAGACGTTGTTGGGGAATGGGCGTTGGCCGCACAGCTGCTATTCATTAATGACCTATGATTTTTTTCTTATTCCTGTTGTCTAATAATACTTTTTTCCCCCCTGTGCATTAATTTCAAAAGGAATTGGAAGATGTCATGAAGATTCTGTGATATATTGTGTATTTTAGTCTTTGAATTATAACTAAATATTTTCCCATCTGTACCTTTGTGTTCTAGTGGATGTATGTAGTAAAATGTACAATTAAAAGCACATCCATGTATTTTTTGTTTTGTTTTAGAGGTCATGAAACAAAGTGTCAGATGGTAAAGCAGAAAAAAAAAATGGGAGAGGGCTGTTCTTGTGTTTTGTTTTTTTCTAGGGACATTTGACAACTTCAGCCATTTGTGCCTGAGAAGAAATGTTTGTATTTAGTTGTCACTCGGTGCTCATAGAAGTTTAAAATTCTACAAGGTGGAGGTCAGAATAAATGGGGTAAGATATTAAAATAATGTTCTTTTTAATTGTGCCCTTCATGTGCACACACACACACACACACAAACTGACAGCATCCGTTCATGAATGACTCACAACCATGTGAGAGAGCTCTTCTCTGAAAATAGCACACGATTTATCATCCCATTTCTTTTATTTGGAAAGGATCCACTATATTTTTTAATCTCAAGTCAGTTCTCAACCAAACAAATGATATTCTAAAACTAATGAAGTGTTGTGGTTCTTAAAATACTAACTGTAAACTGGTTGGGGCTTATTTAGTCAAGCACAACTCTTTCCATTTAATCCTTGGTTTAGGTATGATTTCACCCTGCTGAAACGTCTCAACAAGTAACTGATCCCATTCAATGGCTTTTGTGTCGTCTCTGAACTCGACTTCTGAGGGCATCAGTTAAGGAACACATTAATTTTAGACAATTCTATCAGTTTCGCATAAAGGGAATAAACAAAACAATATGTCATTTGTTTTGACAGTTAAAATAGCGTTTCATTTCATGGCTGACTCAAACATATGCCTCCCAAGACCTGGAATGCATGTGAGGGCAGTTCCCACAGCAGGCAGCTGTCTGCTAACCACGGCATCCATGCAGCTGCTTAACACAACACATGATACACTAAACTCCCCACTTGGCCAGTAACACTTATGCAGTTTATCTGCCGTTTTATGTTCCTGCTTTTACTGGGAGCTCGTTTTGAGATAGCTCAGTTTTGCATGTCCAATCATATAAGGATGACTTCGATTCTAATATCTGTGATACTGTCAATTCTGTGATCTTACTGGGTAAATATCATATTCATTCTTGCAAGTGTGGAACGGATGCTCTCCCTCATTCACAGCCATCATGCACAACCTTGTCAATCATTTTAAGTAGCCGAAAATCATGGGAAAAAAACAAAAACGTCAGGAAATTGTATACATCTATATCTTGGTCCTTTTCTACTATTTCATGCCTTGCACCTTTGTGCTCCCTTTCTCTTTCCTTGTATTTTTACCTTTGTACTTATTTTTTGGTGTATTTGTGCTTTTCCAGTTTTGCAATTTTACTCTCATGTTTCATAGGCCTATTGTATTTTTGATGGCCATAGTTTCATTTCCATCATTGATGTTTGATTTTTTATTCCCAATGGTTTTGTTTACGTTGTCCCTGTCTTGCCTTGTATATTATAAATAAAGTTGATAAACAAAGTCTAATCATAAAAAAGTTTATAGAGTTTAAACTGTCATTTTAATAGACATTATCACATACATTTAGCCAAAACTACAAAGACAAGCAACCCCTATTTTTTCTTTCTCCTGGACAAGACACTTCGATAGAAACCAGGCCAACCAACCAGTCAAATATATTGACATGAACTACATCCTATCATGATCCTCCCTCTCATTTCTGTTGTCCAATCAAAGTAGCTTATATAGTTTAAGTCCCGCCCACTTAAGATGACGCTCAGGCGGGCTTCCTGTGGTTCCTGGGCGCTGTTTGGTCCTCCGGGCTGGTGCACGGTTTGTTTGATTTCAAGCAATAATGAAAAACCCAAGCGCCTGGAAAGTTACTTTTGGAACTTAACTGCACTTTGCAACGTTATAAAGTCAACACACAGGTTGGAGAAGAACCTCGGTCTTTCGGTTTACTTCTTGAGAACTGAACGTAAGTTTAAGTCCCACTAACGTTTAGCTAACGTTAAGTTACGTTATGATTAAACGATAAAGCTCTTGTTGAACTGAACCAGTCTTAAATGAATTGTGTTGGGGCATCGAGCAGGCTTAACTAAGTTGACTAGTTAATTCATATCCATATCTGCTCTTCTTGTAACACTCTCCTTCAACTTAATTAATGGAAATAGTGGAGAAACGTTAACATTAGTTATCGCAGATTTGGAGCGTGCTGGTAAGTTTTTGACAACCCCACTTGTTTTGAGCAAGTCACGTTAGCTAGCGTTAAAATGAAGCTAACAGCGTAATTAGCTCGTTAATTGCTCCCATTAAGCCTTGTGCATAGGCCAAACGTTATAGCATACATAACAGCATGCACAGAAAGTATTTCTGATCGCAGTCAGCTGTGTTCACTGTTTTTCATTGCTGTTAAATTGTTAATTGTTTTTTTTCCTAAATAGACAGTTTATATGGGCTGATCCGCGCTATTGCACGATAAGTTGGCACAATATTTGGACTTGGTTTGGGTTCTCAAAATAATAACAGTTACTAACCATGCCTGTCGTTCTCATGTTATCTTTCCCCAGGCATTACAGATGATCTTCACCTGAGCTGAAGTCAAGCCACATTTGGCTGTTTCCCTTCCTCTTTCAAAAACATGGCAGACAGCTTTTACAAGTTGGAAGATGAAGCTTTCCCCAGTTTCCTCTGCAAGTCTCTAGACAGCACCAGTGGCCGTGCCACACTGGGGAATGTGACATTGGGCTCAGGCCCAGGACTGCCCGTGGCTGCCTCTACAGTGGCTAAAATTAGACCGGGGTCTGACAACAGGTGGGTGCATGCTGCGGATTTGGACAGATGTGACTGTAGAAACACTCGTGCATCATTATCTGAATCATCACACAAGCTATTTGACGAGTGTGAGAGCATAACTTATTCCACTCCTGTTTGGGGAGATTTGTGTTTGTACTATTTGAAGCATTTAAACAGTACTGGAAAAAGGAAGTACTGATATGTAGTACAATATATAAACATGCCTCCCAAATATAAATGGGCGTATGGATGCATGGTTGCTAAGAAGTTTCTGCTGTTTTTTTGTTTTGTTTTGTTTGTCTCTGAAAATTAAAGTGTCACAAACAGCACTGAGGATGTTAGTACTGAGTCAGTGTTCAGTTGCTAAAGTTAATTTTGCGGCACTAACCCACAATGAAGGACTGTTTTAGTATGTGAACCAATCAGTTGTTTTGTTAAAGCAATACTATGTGCTCCTGCTTTGCAGAAGGGATCCTGTTGAGGAGTCATATCTAGAGAGCAGAGATTTACTGCAAGCCAACCTACGGTCATCTGTTGGAGAACAGCCCAAGTTTGCTCTCAGCTTCAAAGATGACCTGTGAGTTTATAAGTTCACACAGTTCATACGACTTATGTTTTCGCTTAATGTCTCTGAGGTCTGAGAAAAAGTTTAAAAGTTGCTGGGGTTGTTGGAGCTGATTTTCTCCATAAAGACTTACCTAAGAATAAGCATCGGCTTTATTGACCAAGTACACAAGGGATTTGACACCTGAGTGCTGTACTATGAAGCAAGATTAGTGTGGTAGCGAGGTATGTAGAGCCTAAAGCCAGAGTTGTCCATTCTACGAAGGTGGCTCTCTTTTAACCCGGTGAGATCACCACGGTAACCTATGCTGCACAAACGACCTGCTTCAGAGCAGGTTATGTTCTGGGTTTCAGCTTGAACTCAGCTGAAAAGCACCTTTTACTGATTAACTCTGGTGAAAATAGCGACATTAATCAATGAGCGATACAGAGTCTGAGGAAATATGTTATATACAAACTTGTTGAGCCATGACGTTACTTTAGTAATGCCACTGAACAAGGCTCTGCAGTTAATGTGGCACTTACGCCTGGAACACAAATCTCGTGTCTACCTCTGCTGCGTGTCTCCATTGGCAGTCTGCTGCATCTCGCTCATTATTGTTGTTGTTCACACAGGCAGCCTTTGCCGCTTCTGCCAGCCCTGTCTTTCTACATTGAGTTTTCCTTTGAAAATTCCCCTTAATATGAAAGTGTTTGATGTCATTATATATGCATGCATGTAATTCACATTTAGTTTAGACAGAAAACTGTGTGCTGTGCGGGGGTGGGAGTGCAAGGCAAGCTGCAGCTCTACACTGCGAGGATAAATTGCCAAGTGTGTTACCTGTGATCCGTTGCTATCTGACTGAACAGCCTCATGGAAATGATACTTTACAGTGAAAAACTCTTGCATGCTTAAGTGTTTTCTCAGCGTTTCTTTTTGTTTAAACTTCTGTTTACAAATCAGAAAAATTTGTCTTTAGGAAAAACCTTGGTTCAGTTACAGACAGTCTTACTGAAAGTGTAGCCTAATTTTAATGAGCTTTACATATTTAATAAATACATATATTTGTTTCGTGTTTTGTTTTTTAATGAAGGGATTTCTACTACTAAGTTGGATGTTCATTTTGTCAAACTACAGTAATTTATTAGCTCACCTCCTTTTTCATTTAATTTCTATATGGTCTTAACAATTAACATGCGTGCCTGCATTTCAGGGACAATGCAGATGACTTCATCGCAGCTCACCGTCTTTCAGACATGCTAGTGAAGATTAATCTGGACGAGAGTGCATCCAGAAACCAAGGGTCCATGGTGGGGCTTCCTGCCACACAGACGGGCCTAGTCCACGGCCTGCCCACAGAGCTAGGGGCAGGTAAAAACTCTACCTGTTGTCTGTCTTAATTTGTGCAACACTGTTCCTATACTGCCAAGTCAAAGACTTCATAATCCCATTCTGGAATACTTATTGAAGTTGGCTTTGGCTAACTACATACACACATTTGTACTTTATATTATTTTAAAAGTAAATAATTCTCATCAGAATGAAAACACAAGTGGATTTTGTTTTCTGTCTCTTCTGACAGAGCTGTCGACAGGTCTTCTGACATTTTCCCAGTTCGGACATAAAGATATCACAGATGCCAAGGTACCAAATTTTGTGGCTCATTTTTACAGGTTGTTATACTCTATGTCTTACAGTAATTTCTAAACACAGAAAGATCTAACCTGACCTCTGTGTGGAACATAGTCCTCCTCAGTTCCCCAGAGGATACATGTGAATAAAAACAAGTCAGATCCTGTTTTCAAGCCATTTTGTTGGATTTTTAAAAATGACTCCAATGCAAAAAGCCTTTAATCACTGTTATGTTCTGTTTTTCTTGGGAATCCATATAGGTTCAGTTGTTACCAGCTACAGCTGAGGAGGACAGCATGCAGAGTGAGGGAATGGACAGCGACCATTTCAGTGGCAGTAACTCGAGTTTCCTGGCAAATGAGAAGCTCATGTCTGTGGACAGCATGAACAGTGATATCACAGGTATTAACTGCCCTCCTCTTTTTTTCTTATTTCTGTATCACATTACTGCAGGGTTGAGACCCTAAACATAAACCATGTTTGATTTCCAGATGATGAGATTGATTTAAACAATCTGCCTGATGATGAGCTGAAGCTGTATTTTAATAAGCTGATGCCTCCAGCCATGCAGAGAGGCCGAGTGGAGGGTCAGGAGATTCCTGCAACGGTAAAACTGGCCTCTCCTC
>JAPQLA010000024.1:22528159-22549264 GCA_029822935.1 Naso vlamingii | reverse complement strand
TCCTTTTTTCCCCTTGTTGTGCAGTTGTGTGTCGTCCTGGCATTCAGATGCTCTCTTTGCCACTTTGCGCAGGCCTAGTGAGGAAAAAGGCAGTGACGTTGGTGAATCGAGTCGTTGCTCTGCTTCGACTCTGGGAGCGCAAGTCGACCAAATTTCCTGACATGTCAGAAATTCATCCAACCGTCTGACGGCCGTTTGCGAGCCGATAATTGGCCCTCATTTTCCCCTGTAAACCGCACGGCAGCAACAGCTCAATAATTGGGTTAAAAACTGACTTAAATCCTGTATGCCCAGGTTCACTGTTAAAAGCCTCTTCAGAAGTTCCGCTCTGTTTTTGCCTTTTGTCTTTACTTTTTCACTTACACACACAAACTTGTAATGCACTTTGGCTTGTGCGCTTCCTCATCGGCAGTACAAGCTGCCTTGTCTCTGGTATGAAAGCCCGGTAAGAGTGACTAAGTGAGGAAATGGTTCTGTGTTTCCTTCCTCATTTTCCGGTAATTACTCTCTTCTTTTTTGTGCCAAAGATTTCAGGGTCGTGATAATTCGCGACGCCAGAATCCACTCTTTGCAGATGTGGTCAGTCCGCAGCAGCAGCTCAGCAGGCCACTCTTCTCCTTTGCAGTCATACTTTGTCATTTAAAGTAATAAGACAGATTCCCATAAAAACCCTGTTATGTGTTGCTATGGCAGCCAGTGCAGGGGAAGTAAATTAGTTAATAGCATCACCAGAAGCAGGCCTGTGCTGGCAGACATGTAACAAACTGTGATGGTAACCAGGCCCTCTGCAGCTCACCACTTAATGTCCACTTTACTTCTATTGTTTTAGTCAATAAAATGACATCATGTTTGTGAGCCCAGCGTTTATGCCTGCAGACAATCTCTGTTGTGATTTTTCTTCTAATCCGTCCAGTCTTTTCCCATCTCTTGTCTGGGTTTGGTGCTCAGGACAGCAAACCAATCAGCTGAGCTACTAAACAGCACATCAGAAGACAATTTAAGCAAATCCTTTGGGAGACCTCGAAGAAAAGACTTTGATCAGTTGTCTCTTTATGGAAGCGTTGGCTAATTATGCCTAATGGCGCTTCTCTCATTATAGTCTGTGTGCAAAGCCTGTCTGTCAGTATGGATTGTCAGATTATATATATTTTATACTGCTTTTAATTACATTTGCAGTCGTTCATATACCACACAACACACACACACACACACACTCACATACCAGCTTTGTTTACTGCTATGATTCTTTGTTTTTTTTTATGTCGCCTCTGCGTCTGTCTGTGTGCTCTGGTTCTCTGCAGCTGTTTCTTTGTTCTTCATTGTTGTGACTTTTAAAAGTTAAACGTCTAGATTTAAGGAGCCACCTGTCAGATTTAAAGTAGCCTGTGTCCATCATCCCAGCTGGCAAGACTGCACAGTATTTTCCACCTTCCATGTTCCTGACGTCAACCACCCCTGTCTCCGTCCTACTCTCTCAGTGGTTTATGTGTCTGTGTGTGTCACCATCACTTCCCCACATCCCTTCTGTCTGTCTGTCTGTGTGTCTGTCTGTGCTACCGGCCTCTAAACACTGGAGTTGATGCATATCCAGATTAAGCCTGTCAGATTTGTCACACTCTGCTGGCAGTCAGCGTGACACAGAGCCAGATCCGACAGGGATGTGATGAATGAGGCCTTCAGCCTACCTTTGTTTGTTTTTGCTTTGCCAGTCACTTTGTGCATCATTTCACACTTTCAGATGTTATTTCTTTCCTGAGGCTAAATGATGTATTAGATAATTCCTCCAAAAAGAAAAAAAGGTTATTTGGGGGGGGGGGGCATTTTGTGCTTTATAACCAGAGAAAGGTAGAGGATGATATTTACCAGCGATATTGTGAGTGCATAACGGCTCTGTAAGCTAGCAGCAAAAAAGGAATTTTTGAAATGAGACCAACATAAAGTCCCAATGCACAGCTAGCTTTATTTACACTTGCAACATGTAACATTTTGTGATATATTTTGCAAGGTTGTGTACTGTTCCCAGCATTGTCATGGACCCCAATAGCCTGAATATTGACCTTATTCTAAATAAGACAAAGTTCTGATGAAGGTGTTTACGTGATTTGTTTCATACCTTCACTGTTCACCTGTAAATGTTAATGTCTTTCAGATATTAAGACATTTTGAGTGAACAGCCCTTCCTTTATTTGAGACTGTATCCAGGTTTGGCTATTTTCCCTGATTTCAGGGTGGTGCTCTGTCATTATTATTAATATTAATAATCTTTTGATATTAAAGTGGTTATTGGTATCAGTAACCATCATTAATATTTATTTTCCAAACCTATAACCATCAGTTCCCATCAGCAGTAAATAAACATTTCACAGCACATCTGCTTGATGTATCAGCATATGTTCCCTTTTCCTTTTCAGTGTAGCCAAGGTGAAAGTGCTGTTAGCTCAGGAGCAGCTACAACTGAGACTGCTGAGTACAGTAAGGGAAAAGGCAAGGTGTTTTCTTCTGGCAAAAATACAAAAAAAAAAAAAAAAGTATGGGAAATAGAAGGAGTATTAGGACCTACACCATTATCCTATATCAGTGGTTCCCATTGTGGGGGTTGCGACCCCCCCCCCCCGGAAGTTGTGAGATACAGGTTTGCGAGATGCCTTCCAAATACACATTGTCAGCATTGACTTGTTTTTGTTACATACACATCTGGAGCTGTTTGCATTTTAGTGCCAGGCTCAAGAACACTTAGGTCTGTGTTTAAAAGAAATCAGGGATTTTAACACAAACACAACAATAACACTTTTATGCTCTCTGCCTTATAGTTCTCAAAATGCAGAAAACTGAGAACAGGAGAGGAGTTTTTGACACGACTACAGTGAAGCAGGTTTAGCCTGAAGGTATGAAGGACAGATGGAGGGCAAAGACGGGCGAAACTGTGGCCAAAAGTGCTGCGTACACAGACTCAAAACTCTGCAGCCCAATGCTGCATTCACATGGAATCAGGCAGACGGTGGGAGACACCTCATGAACGGCACAGGAAAAAATTAACCGTCCAATGACAAGGAAGGACGGCAAAACGAAATATCCATGACAATGTGTTGCTACGGTGATGTCGTATTGTCTACAAAGAATGGAATAAAATAAATTTAATGGAATTATTTTGTGACTGTAATTTTACACAGCTTTTCTGGTTATGCGTGTAGCTGTAAATGCAGCTTTCTCTTGCAAACCTAAAAGTTAAATTGGAGGACAGGCAGCTTTGTGCTGATTGCTTTCAGTGTGTCAGATTTTCGCGTGACATCTTGGTAAGTTTTCAGACTGTGGTAAATAAAACTCTGGGTATTATTGAATAAAACTAATCACCTGTTCTCCTTGCGTGAGGCATTTGAGAATTAATGTAACGCACGGTTGTAAATTCCGTTGCGAAGCAGCGAAGGAAGGCAAAAAGTTAAAATATTTAACTTTTGACAGCAGTGCCATCTGCTGTTACCGTTGCCGGCATTCTCTGCCAGACTAATCAAATTTTACCGTCCTAGTCTCATCCACTTAAATGACATCCGGTTTACAGTCTACTGCCTGATTCCATGTGAATGCAGCATAACCATGAGGTGCTTTGTTGTTATTTCAGTTAAATACTGAAGTATTCGTCCAGAAATGAAATTAAACTACTGTGTCAAAGGTGTCTGTTGATCACTTTTAGAAGAAAATAAGTGACACCTGTCAGCTAGACAAAATGAAAATGAAAATTCACACTGTCAGTGGTGTTATGTAAAGCAGGTGGGAGCATCACATTTAAGTTCATGGTCTGAAAATGAACTTAAATCATTTAAGACCTGTGGGCTACAGAACATTTTACACAGCATGTTATTAGTAATGTGCAAAATACAAGGTTAATAGATAAAACCGGTGCCTAAAAATATAAATTTCTGGCCTTAAATCTAGTTGTGGAATGTGTAAGTGAAGCTTGTTCTGGAAAGAAAAAGTTTATGTACAATGTGGAAATAGAAAACATATTGTATCTTAAATTTTGTCTTATTTGCAAAGGTTTTGAGATATCTGTTGTTAAGATGTCTGCTGTCTTCCAAAAATGGCTTCACCATTACACTGATTAGACCACAAAACACTGTCAATAATTTTCATAAGGACCATTGTTATTCTGAAAATACATCTCCATGGTTACTCACTACAAGAAATACATGGAGAAAAAAAGTGTTTTTTTTCTCCCTTTATCCAGGTGAACTGACCCCTTAACTAAATTTCAGGTCCCAAAATATTTAAGGATTTCATCAAACTATCTGTAAATGAATGTTATCATCTGCATAAAATGGTGATCTGTCCACATGTCTAACCTGTGTACGTACACAGAGTTCAACAAGTCTGTTAAACAAAGTAATAATATTAACCATGCAGCTTCTCAAGAAGTGACTTGGTGTTTATTTATCCATCTACATACTGACTCAAAAGTGTTCTCTGTGCTTTCGGTCCTTGTAAGACAAACTGCGGGCTGACTGGTTGCTGAGGTGTGGGCTAGTAGCTGCTGGGCTCAGCCTCAGAAAGCCTGGCCACATGCCAGGCTCATCTAACAGGAGAACAGTGTGGACAGGACTAATGAAGCTCACTAAAGTGGATCTTCCATTAATCATTTGGGGTCCTGTAAAATGTTCATCTGTGTGTGACGGAGTGGCTGTGCCCCTAAACGACCTCTCACCAGCACACACATGCTGTACATTATCAAAATATTCTCATGAGCTGGAGCTGCACTTCAGATGTGGCCTTGACATCGATCAGCTGTCACTAATACAAACTATGAGATCATCAAGTGTGCCAAGATTATGCTGTACCACACTATAAATGCTTTAAGACCTGCTTCATTATTAATGCCTTAAACTTTTGATCTTGTTTATATTACTTGATAGAGACTTCATACTATTTCTGTTTTTTCTTCAGTGCCATCTTAAAATAAATCAATTCTAGATAACATTTTTTCCTTTTAAACATGCGCAGCATGTTAAAGCTCTATATTTAGCCCTGAGTAGCACATTGTCAAAGCTGTTTATCTTAAAGCTGGGCTTGGTAATTCTGTTTAAAAGCATTTATTGTCATATTTGTAGAAAACCTCTTAACAGCCTGTCAAAATATTACAAGCTCTGGGGGAATAAAAGAGAAAAAAATCAGTTGTCTTTAGATGGCCGGAATGAATTCACTTGACAGCTACAGTACCTGTCTGTCCTGCCTTCATGCACTCTGCCCTTACATTCATCGTGCGTGACCGGAGTCATGTGCAACCACCAAGCAGAAAGCTACAGCTGAGCGAGCCAGTCACACAAAGATCAATGATGGAGAAAATGCAGCCAAACTTTCCAGCTGTACCCGCAGCAGCTTCTACTGCTCAATAAAGCAACTAAAGGAAGACTGAACTGGAGAAGGCTACAAACAAAAGGAAGTTGGATAGCGCCAGAGGCGTATTCAGAATTTTTTAACTGGGGTGGCCCAGGAGGAGCACTGACTTTTGCAAGGGTGGTATGTAAGATTTGATGATATGTCATTCAACCTAGCAAAGTGTTGAAGTACCAACATGCATACACATGCCCATAAAGGCATCAATTTTTGTCTCCACTATGTCTACTTAAATGTAACAATATTACAGTATTTAAAGTTTAATTTGAAAGATAAATAGACCTACCAGTTATAACACAGAGTGGCACCATTCAAATGTAATATAAAGCTTCCATTTTATATTCTTTTTTGAGAAATGGCTCTTTAAAAAGATGGGCTGAATACAAATGAAGAAATTGCATTTGAAAATACAATTGCAGTAAAGTGCCAACAAAATTTAAAAAAAAATAGGAAGCCTAGCTAACTTTGCAAAAAAGTACAACACAATAATAACAAATAAAATATTTACTTTACAAAATTGAGCAAAACGAATTACGTGCTTTTGCTGCATCTCAGGTTTAAGATTGAATTGCACCTCTTCTTGGAAGATAGTTTAAACAGGTGCGTCTCTGACTGGGCAGATAACTAATCAAATGGGGGGGCCAATCAGATTACAGGGGGGTCTGTACCACTCCCTAGACACGCCCCTGGATAGCACAAGAAGTAAAACCAGAGTCAGCATCAGTGCGGTTCGGGGGGAGTGGGTTTGGAGGTAGACTTGAATGGAGGTTGTGGGAATTTTGGTTGTGAACTTTCAAAATCTAGCTTGGTTTTGATGGTTTCTGCAGTCTCACCAACCCTAGCTTTAATTGACCTTACCGATTGTTGTCATAATCCATGCGTCATTTGGTTGAAGTTCTGTTTTGTTTTTTGTTTTGTTTTTTAAGCATACTGTTCATCAACAGGTGCCTTCATATTTGGGGACAAAGAAATACAACTGAATATCTCCCCCAGCTGATAGGAACCTTTGAGACATCCACATAATTTTATTTTCCACTAGTTAGATATACGGTTGGATAAGGGTCGTATTAAATAAAAACAGTCCGTGAGTGCTGCTACATATTTATGTTACTTTTTTTCTCCACATCTGTTTAAACAAAACGCTGAATCACCTCAGTAGCCCCAGTTCTTGGTTTGTTATGCAATCACATTCTTAGCATGCTCAAAGTTTCAGTATAACAGATGCAAACAGCCCATGCTTAAAAAGTTTGTTCCCCAATCCTTGTTTGTCTGTCTGACTGATAAGCACATGTCCCTGGATGACCTAGCAGAGGAGTTGGAGCTGCCTGTCAGAGTTGCTATTTGTGTCCGCATGTTGCAATTGCAGACGATAGAAATATATTCTAATATAAATAACACTTGCAATGATGGAAATTCTCCTTATCTTACCCAGTCTGAGGGTTTAGAGGTCACCAACAGCAGGGCACGAGCAGGTTAAACTTCCACGTCCAGCTCAAGAACACTTGAATAGACTTTATACTTGTAATTATGAAGATTTGTGTTTATTTTTTAAAACAACAGCTTATGCAAGCTTTTAAACTGACTCAAATGCTTTAATTCAACACATTACAGAGCAAGAAATAGCATTAAAAATGACGTAAACAAATGAAGAATGTAAAAGACATTCAATATGGAAGATACTTATCCAGCATTTCAACCCACAAAGCCACGTTATAGGACCAAAAAACTGTAATGTTGTAATATGTGGAGTCTTTGATATGAGTTTAAAAAATGCTGAATTTAAATATGGAAAGTAGCCTCCGCCCATCTGTCTTCAGACTCTTTGTGGCAGCTCTGTCCCTGGGCAGCCAGAGGCAGGAAACTGTGGCCACACACTGGGAATCTACATGGCAACTTTCTTGTCTAAAAAGTTTCAAAATGTTTGACAAAGTGACATATTTACAGTCCTAGAGTGAGAAGTCCAGCAGCTTTAGCCCGCACCCTCTGGGTCTGACAAAAATATTATTGGTACACAATATGGCACAGGGCTAAAATGAAAATCAAAATTACGTTTTGATTGCGAATGTGTTGCTTGGCTTTTGGTCTATGCTTGTGAGTTCAGTCTTCACATTGTTTAGAAAAATGTTTTTGGGTTAAAGACTCTCTGCGGTGTGGCTCTACTGTCCCAACCTCCCAACCTTTGAATTCATGACCACATGTCCTTTTTTTTTTTTTAATTGACAAAATGAAAGAGACTGGTTGTTTCTTAACAATACAACTTAGCCAGTCAGAGGGAACGCCTGGGACACACATCTTGTGTTTGCCTCTGCAGGGCGTCTGCGTTGTCGATCTGCTGCATCTCACTTGCAGTTGTTGTTCACACATGAAGAGTCTGCCTCTTCTGCATGTGCTGCAGGCAGCGCTGCTTCGGTGCCTTGTCTTTCTACATAGAGTTTTTGTTTGATAATTCCCAGTAAAATTAGAGTGTTTCATGTAATTTTATTATACATTTAATTTATATTAGGTTATAGACAGAAATCTTTAGCCTAAAAGTCTAAAAAATAAAAAAAAGAAACAGAGAAATCCCTCTTCATTTGACCTGTTTTCTAAAAAAAAAAAAAGTATTTGTTAAAGTATATCTCGGGTTTCAGTTAAAATTACTGCTCACCATATGACCTTCTTTTTTATTTCTTAACGTGAAAAAGCCTGGTGAACTGCACTGGGTCTCTGGTTTGACTGTAATTTATCTGAAAATTAAACCTCAAACTAGTTCAGATATGGTCTGTTACACAACAAGATCCTTCAAATTTTTCACAATTAAATCTTTGAATGAAGGATTGTTTGCACATACATGCTTGTGAGAGGCACACCAGAAATGTTGAAACTACAGTGAATATTGCTGGTATGATGTCAGTATTATAAAAAAAATTAAAAAAAAAAAATTCCTCTGATTTTAATGTGGTGATAGAAATTTAATATTTTTCCAACCATCTCAGTAAGCACTGCTTGGCAGAACCTGCACTCCGCCAAGTGTTTTCTCTTGTATGTTGTTTTGCTTACGTATTCTCTGTGATTAAGGTAGCCAAACTCAAAGTCTTGATTAAAAATTCCAAGTGTGCTGTGTCCAAGACCGAGACAAGACTGAGTCAAAATGAGTTCGATTCCGAGACGAGACAGAGACCTTCAAAAAGTGGTCTTGAGACCGAGACCAGTCTCGAGCACTACAACACTATCTGTTAATCATGAGCAAGTTAGACTTGTGACATTAGCATTTAGCTCAAAGCTACAGAAGACTCTACAAGTCTATGTGTTGCCTTGGAGACAGTGTTTGGCTGAGACTGTATCGACCCTTGTTCCAGAACTGTCAGTCTGTTCATGATACTGTGTGTGTTTCCCCATTTCTGTAACTTATTTCAGTAAGAATCTGAAACAAAAGTTGACAAAAAGTAAAACTGCTACGTTTTCTATTTCATTTAAAATTGCAACTCTCAGACTCATGTGTTTTCTGTGCTGCTCTTTAAAGTCTTACAGCGAGTTACATCCAAAGATAGGAAAGGAGGCCAGGAGGTGTCCTTAAATGATCCGAGCTCTGACAAACATCCACCTGGAGCCTGAAATCCTGCAGTCAAAAAGCAAACAGCGTGTTCCACAGCTCGTCATGACGACTAGCTGTCCTCAGATGACCTAGCAGACAGACAGACAACAATAGTGGTGGTAGTAGTAGTTCTGTAGTAGCTTTTTTTTTTATTCTCAGACAAAACCAAAGACAGACAGACAGCCAGTGGGGTCAGGCTGGACTGACTTTACAGGCAGTCAGCAGGAAGAGTTTACATGTCAGACTGGAACAAAGTGTTTTTGGTTTTTGTTTTTTTGTTTTTTTTTTGTTTTTTACAGGAATAATCTGTCCACCTCTTTGTGCATAAGTTTCTCCATGTAACACTAACCTCCTTGTGCTCTACTTACACCAGTTTTGGTCTTGTTGTTTGGCAGCCGGCCTGTTAGTTTGCCAAAACAGCATAAAATGGTCATCATCTAGTAAATAATTAGATACATTTTTGATTGAAACTGCTTGTTAATCCACCTAACTTCACCCTAAAAGAGTTCTTTGTTAGGGGTTTCTAAATTTGCATCTGGGCCTGTTGGGGTCCTTGTAGGATTCTCAGCAGTGTTTGTCACATTTATTTTACTTTTTACTGGAAGGTCCCGAGAAAATATAAGGCCAGGATGATATTTAAGGATGAAAGTTTCGGTGGGACTATCTTAGTTTGTTTAAAGTCAAAATTTTTCCTTTGCTTAGATTCTGTGTATATTGCAACAGCCACCCCTTCCATATCCCTGGTTGTTTGAAACCTTTGTGAGCAATGTGTAAAACCAGTCAGTGAGACTGCTTTATGACGTCAGTGGATATTTATGTGGTCTTCCAGACATCCAAAAGTTAACAGACATATTTCAGAGGCTAAAAGTTGAATTCTGTTTCATCTGGAGAATTTCCTCTGTCCTGTCAAGTTTACAGGTAGTTTTCAGTTTTGCTGCTTGCTGCAATGATGTTACTGTACGAATGAACGTTACTGAAAGCAGAATCTTTAATCTTGAATGTAAATTGTTAGAAAATACATCAGTACGACATACGATAAAGAAATAACCTTGAAAGCTGGAGCTGCTCAACATTATTTATAAAGCAACGGCCCACAGTTTTGTGCTGTGAAATGCAGATCCACACGGGCGCAGGTCTGCATATCGGAGAAATGAATTAATTCAGATTGCGTGGATGATATCAGAGCTAAACAATGTGAATCTGAAAATGTCGCAGCAAATTTCTAAACAAACACTCAGCGAAAACATCAATGAACCCTTAATTTCAGGGTGGTAACTTGTTACTGGACACGGTAACTATAATGATATTAGCAAAATTTCATAAAAACGTGCTACATTACTCTGTTACTGCCTAAAAGTAATGCATTACTGTAGGGTGTTATTTTTATAACTAGGTAACTTTTGTTACTTTAGTAATGTGTTGCCCCCAACACTGTTGATAACACAGATAATGAGGCTGGGTTGTCAGTTGTGATAGCAGGCTCAAAGGCTAGGCTAGCATAGGCTGTCAGAAGCACCTGTTTGTTTGTAAGAACAATGCCGGATGAATTCTTTATAAATGCTCTAAGTCTCTTTGCCCAACGTAAATTTTTACTTTCCCTGTACAAATGTTTTATTGACTAGCTGTTGCCAAGGAACAAGTCAAGCAAGATTCTGTTGGGTCTTGCAACATTTTCCAGTTCCGTTCGTCTTGTTCTCAAACTTGTAGCAAACTGCGCAATGCACAGTTGGAGTTTTGCCCACAGCATAGCTAAAATATTTGGTGCACCTTAGTGCATAAATGTCTTTACCCAGTGCCATTTCCTCTTGAGATCGTCACTGCATCTGTGCAGGTTAGTCAAATCAAACGTAACCGACGGAGAAAAGAAAAAAAAGGCTTCCTGTTTGGAGCCTAAAGCAAGGATCAGCTCAGACTATATGTCAGTCCTGCCTGTGAGGTGAGATGCTCGGCTGCCTACTGCAAATATCTGTTCACGGTCCTCCTGCACAGCAGCATGGCTCTGTGAACACAGTGACAAAGAGGTGAAGCAGTGGCTTCAGGGTATGAAGACCTCAGTACAAAGAGAAGACTAAGACTGAGAAAAGTTGGTATGGAGCCCTGGATGCATAAAAAAATAATGTTGTGGCATCCACATCAGTGTATTTAGTGACCGTGTGGAATGCAAATGTTGTGCTAGTAAATGGGATGGAAATTTTGAGCTAGTTTTGATTCAGTTTGTCTAAGTTATCAGTATAACGTGACTTACTGATTAAACCACCCGGGTGGTAAACCCCAAGTTCTATTTTCAGCTCTATTTCTAAATTTTCAGTGAATTATCTAATGTGTTGCAATGTATCACGATAGATATCGTAACTTGAGGTCGCTGCCAATACCAGCCCTACAACTTTCACTCCTCTCCTTTCCATTTTTTCGTGATCTCCTCTTCTTTTCTTTCTCCAGCTTTCTTGTCATCTCCTTTTCTCTTTCTGCTCGTTCTATTCTTTCCTTTCCTTTCCTTTCTTTAGGTTTCTCTCCTCCCCTCTTCATCCTCTCCTCTCCTATTAAAATAGTTCTATGATTGGCTCACCACTCTAAAGCCAAAGTGGTTAATTCAGGCCATCTGATGATTTGAAACTGTTACTCAGGCAAAAAAGTCATAGAACTTCATCAAACTAATTTCAATCCATCCGGACAAAATGATGAATCACTGGAAAGGCACATGATGAACTAAATATCCCTCTACGTCACGGCAGCCCAGTTATCGCTTTTACTTTTCTGTTTGTCAGTGCACCAGCTGTTGTGTGTATCCTTACTGAGATAAGACTCGATAAGAACAGGCACATGGAGCTGAGATAAGACTGGCTAACTGAGATCTGTCGAGCTTTTCTAAACCTCAGACAGGGTGTGTGTTTGTCTGTCTGCTTTTTCTCGCCAACAAATTCCTCTGTTCTCCCGTCCTGTGTCGTCTCTCTTCTTAAACTTTTCTAAACCTGCATTTCTTTACTTTAATGCTTGATTTTATTTCTCTGCTCTCCCTCTATATGTCTTTTTTGACATGTTTTTATATGTTTTGCATTATGTTTTTTTTTTGGGTCGCTTTTTTTCCTACACGATGTTTCTTTTGTTTGTTCTTTTACTTTTATCGTCGGCCTTCCTCCTATCTGATTCCCTTCTCTCCTCCTGTCATGCTTCAGGTGATCTATCTCTTCTTTTAACTTGTCAGTTTTCAATAGTGACAAAAAGTAGCTGTTGTTACTCTCTTTCCAAAACTGGTCTTCTTCCGACCCCCCCCCATCCTTCCCCTCCTCTTCCCCTTCCTCTTTTTCGGAGTTTTTTTTTTCTTTTTTTCAGGCACACACAAAAAAACAGTACTTGGCACTTTTGAAATGTAAATAAAGTTTTGTTGTTTCCTTAGCCGTAGCCTCCTCCAGCCCTGTTTATCAGGCAGACTTCAAAGTGGCACACTGACATGTGGCTCTATCTCTCCCCTGCTCTGTGAAATAGGGTCACAGGCGGCGCTTGGCTTTTAGAAAAACTTTCCCTTTCATGTAAGAACCTAGTGGGTGAGAGGAACTAAAGGGGGCCATGCCAGCCAGCCAACCACCCACCTGCTATCCAAACTGAGACACACACTGCAGCTCGTCCTCTGCTGTGTGCGTGGGTGTGTGTGTGGGTAGATGTGGATGAATGTTGTTGTTTTTTTTGCACTATATCAACTAGTCTTTGCAGGCCAGCAGTAAGCCTGGCCCTTGTTTTGCTTGGATGTATCTATTTCACCTGTTGATTTAGGTATCTCATGATTTAATTCACTGAGTTTGTCCCTCTGTCTGTGTTTTTCTCTCTTTTCTCTAGCTGAGGTGCCAGTGCACGAGCGCCTCAGTACCTCGTGCTGAGCTCGAGACTGCAGCAACAGGGCAAAAGGTGGAAGAAGAGAAAAACAGGACGGGAGGTGAAAAACTTCGGGAAAAAGCCGGCAAAAGAGCTCGGAGAATCAGAGGAGACAGCATGTTGATCAGAGCTGAGTTTAAGCGACAAACCTGACTGTGGAGGAGACAGAGGCAGAAAGACAGACTGAGAAAGATATAGATTCTTTGCTCACAGGCAGAGAAGAGGCTGAGACGCTCACCTGCTGCCAAGCACGTTGAAAAATTGAGAGACAGCCAAGAATTCAGTGTACTGGCCATGGCTGTAGGCCTGCTGCTCGGAGGATAGCGTTCAGTGCACGGCAGCTTCCTATACCTCTTCTAACTGGACTCCGGCCCCCAAAAGACCCCTCCATCTCCTTCTTGTGCTGCTTTTTTCTTAGCCAGCCGCCACTGTATGCCCCAAGCCCTGTGTACTCAGCAGTAGCAAGACTGTCTGAAGACAGCTGAACCATCAAACAGTCTGGTGAACTGTCAGCTGTGTATTCAGAGAACTACACTGACTATACCGCAGTTGCAGAGTTTGACAGACTACGGCCTTTTATTCCCCCTATGAACTGTTGATGAAGAATGATGGCAGTGGGACTGGCAGGCACCGCCCCTTCCTCTCGGCCACCCTCCCTCCCCCCAGCGGCCGCAGCACGGACCGGTTAGGGTTTGTCTCTTGGCATCCATCGCAGCATCGGCAGCAGCTGGCAGAGCGCGGGAAGGAGCAGTATGCAGGAAACTGACTTACCGGCCACAAATGCCTTTAAAGGTAAACACTGACAGTGCACAGCTGTGTGTGGGTGTTTGTGTCTCTGCACTGTTCATAACACTCTATGTCTGTGCGTACTCATTTTACCTGTCAAATGTCTTTTGAATACAAAAGTTTGAGTGATCAGCCAATCAAGAGCTTTGCCAGCTTGATATAATGAATTACCAAAGTGTGAAGCTGAATCACGTCTTGTTCTTATGGTGACACGTTGCTCAACTTGAGATAATTTCTCTATTCAACGTAGTTCAGCGATTACTAAAATTAAACATTTGACTTTATTATGGAGGCGATACACAAGATGTCATCATCAATAACTTATCACAGCTATAGTTAATAAATATTTATGCTGTAAGTTGGCCAAAGGAATGCTGTGTCCAAAACCTCTCCGTACCGTCACATTATTTATCCACTAACATATTGTCCAAATACTGAGTGGCGAATTTGTAGAGCCCTCAAACTTTTTTTTTTTTTTTTTTAACCTTTATTTATTCCATGGGGTTCCGCTGAGAGCACACTCTCTTTTTCAGGGACGCCCTGATCACACTCACGACAGTCACTGGAGCGATTTCCTGCTGGTTGGGGGTTTGACCTTCAGAGAACAAGTATGCTTCTCTAACTGTTAGGGCACCACTGTCCTTTACTGAAACAATGTCCAGTTTCACAGAACAGTTGACTAATTGACTAGCCAACTAGCAAAACCACTAGTCCAGAATTTGTACTGTTGCAGTTTTTTCATCTTTAGTTTTTGAACTGTGCAGTAACAAAGCAGTGGCAGGGAAATAGCTGTTTTGTTACTGCAGTCAAGCATTATCTGCAGCTCGCACAGGAGTGCTGAGGGTTTTATCCAATCAGATTACAGCTAACTTTTAGGGTTTTTTTTCCATCAGGCGTGATCGTCTCATAACGTGCTTGAGCACAATCGGTTCCCTCCCCTCTCCCCTGCCAGGCTGCCCCACATCAGTTACGTTGTTCCGTGCCCAAGCACGCTTGCATATGTACACAGTCCGATGCAGTAGGTGGCAGTATGCACATAGTTGATTTGCAGTCCGTCAACACACACAAAGAAGACAAAAAGGCAACTACTTTTTTTTTTTTTTTTTTTAAGCTAACTTAATGGACGAAGCAGTGGCAGTAGAGGAATATGTTTTTTAATGTAAATGTTGAAAATAACAAACTCAAATTTTATGGCTCCTTCTCCACGTGCATGTAAGTTAAAGTTAAGTTAAAAATCAGGAATGCACATAGCGGCCCACTTCCTTGTTTGGGCATGGTTGCTTTCACATATCATGCGTACCGTGCCTGAGTATGCATGAATTGTGCCCGAGACCACCTTTTCAAGCAAACTCAGGCTTGGTTCGTTAAACGTGTCCGAGCATGGAACGCTTATGTTCTCACCAATCAAATGAACTGCAGTTTGGGGTCAAGTGTGCTCGGATCCGGCCCCAGCCCCCTAGTGTCAAACCACCCGTAAGCAGCCACGCCTGTATATGTGATATCTAAATCTATGAGGAATCAGAAATTTCAAATTCTTCGAGGTGAAAAGCTCACAGCACAACAGAGCGAGACCATTCCTCTGTGAAAGTAATAGGCACTACAATGCCCACAGTATTAGCCTGTAAACTTGAGCTTAACGACTTCTCATTAAAGCATAATCACTAGCTCTAATTATAATTGTTGTACTGTAATTAAAGTCATATGCAGGAAGGAGTAACTTCCCTTCTTTGAGCCAAACCACAATAAACCAAATATCCAACAGTGCTGGCTGGAGAACAGGTTCAGACCTCGGACATAATGACAGCTCTCAGTCAGAGTATGAGATGAAATCTGTGTACTTTTATTCAAATCGCAGTGTTTTAAGAAGTCATTTAGAGACTAAATCTACCAAAACACATTGAATTAAGAACAACCCACAGTAAATTGCCGCTTATCCAGATAAAAAGAAAAAGATAGTTATGATTTTAATTAAATCTAACAGAGCAGCGGTGTTAGCAGAATTATCACAGACAATGGGTTACAATGAATAAATAATGGAAGAATGAAAAACTAGAGTAGTGAGTCACACACACACACACACACACACACAGTCACTCTCTCGCTTTGTTCCTCGCATATGTTAAGTTTCCAGTCTTTTTTCCCAGTTCTCCTCTGTTTCCACTTTTATTCATCTTTTCTTTTTGTTTCAAGATACTTAAACTGTTAGTTTCACAGAATACACTTGAAAAATTAAAGGTGTATATAAAGACACTTCAATAGAATAGAATGATTTTTAGTGTTTCTAGTAACACCTATGCACACCTATGCTTTTTCCTCTATGTTGAGTCAAACGTCAGTTGTAGGAAAGGGCAGTCACACTTTTTTCTGATATCACTCCCACACGGACCTGTCTTTTGAAGGTCCACACAGGTGTTTTCATTTAAGCTAATTTGACATATGAACCTTATAAAGGTTGAGGAACTAAACAGGAATTATTTGATGTCACCATACCACTTGTACTAATAGTGATGTTAAAGGGATAGTTCACCCAAAAATGAAAATTCAGTCATTATCCACTCACACTCATGCAGATGGAAGGGTGGCTGAGGTTTTTTAGTTTACAAAACACTGTTGGTGTTTCAGAGGAAAAAGGTTTGCAGTTGAAGCAAATGGTGGCCGGGATTCAAACGTAAAATATTATAATAAAACGATAAAATGCCTCCATGGTGCTTAAACAAAGTAATCCAAGTGTCCCAAAGCCCAAACTTGCCGTATTGTTTTATAGAACGTCACAGACTCCATGTTTTTTGGCTTATTGTTTACTGTAACCTGTAGATTCTAATATGGGAGCCTCGTTCACATATGCAAAAACATGGCATACATGTGAGGCTAAAAACCTGGTGTCAGTGACGTTTTTTAAAGCAACATTGCACATCGGGGATTCAGGACACTTGTATTAATTTGCATGAGCAGTATGGAGGTATTTCATGCCTTTATTATGCATTTTATTTACATTTTAATCCTGGTCACCATTTGTTTCAATTGTTTGGGAGATAACTGCAAACTTTTTCCCTGTGAAACAACAACAGCGTTCTGTGGACTAAAAAATTTCACCCACCCTTCCATCCGCATGAGTGTGAGTGGATAATGTCTGAATTTTCATTTTTGGGTGAACTGTCCCTTTAAAGGTGTTCTTGTGGCTCTATAACGGGTGCAATAAAGCTAGCAGCAGAGTGAGGGAGCAGTTAATCAAGCACGGTCTGAAGCTTTCCCCACAGTCCTGAGAGGAGGTCTAATCACACAGAACTTTCAATGTACAGGACTATCAGAATTGCATTTCGTATCCATATTTTCCATGCATGAATCCCTTTACTTGTGAGTGCTGAGGAGCACAGTGATAAAGTTCTGGTCTGGAGGGGAAAAAAAAACACTGTACATGATCAAACACTCAGTGAATCTCTCAGTGTGTAAACTGCAGTGACTACCCACTGCGCGTGCTGGTGCACATCTGTGCGAATATATCATATATCTCTGGTTGATGGACTGATGGTAGCCATTTGGAAAATGTTAACATATCGCTCAACTCTATCATCAGTCCAAGACTCTTGCATGGATATAAAAGAAAAGCAAAAACAGATCTCACTTCAGTTGTGCTGCTGCATCTTCCAGAATGAAATTATTCTCTGTGTGTTTTACATCATAAGAACAAACTGCTCCTTTAGACAGACTCATCGGATAAGACACCCGTAAAAGTGACTGATAACATTTCAACGGCATGTTCTTATGTCACCCCCCCCCAGTCCGGATTTTCAAGCTGGTGCTGTGAGTTTCACATTCTGCCATTTTCTCTTTGATTGCTGAGAGTTTGGAGTCCTGCTGTGATGTTTCCATTGGCAATGTTAACCAGAGCACACACAGGAATGTGCCTCCTCCACTCAACACTGATTTGTCAAAGCAATTTGACTTGCAGCTGAAGCACGCTCAATCGCTTAAACAACCAAGAGCATGAGGTGGTTAACAGGACCTTTATTCTGATGGGATCTCTAAGACAGACATCTCACTCTGTGGACTTGTCGAAAACCACACTGACAGACTGACTGAGTTACTGACAGTTTGAATAACTTAGCTGCTCTCTGTTGTTTCCAAGGAGTTAATTAAACTGAACATGGAGCCTCGTGGCACTGGCATGCAGTGTGGGTGCCGCGTGGTTAAGAATTTGATTAACGTACTTCACATCTTAATATACACACACACATGCTAGCTTGTCTCTGAATATATGTATGCATCCTGCTGTTACTCTTAGTGTGGTCAACCACTGCATATATGAGAAATCACTCCAGAGCCGAGCCTTCTCTCTGTTCTCGGACCACATTTATTACATAATTCATCAGCAGTGTGTGCATGTGTGCATGTCGGTGTGAGTCTGTGTGAGTTAGTTCTGGTCAGTCTCCGCTGAGGCCCTGTGGGGTTGAACAGGAGAATGAAGTCATCGAGCGGTAGTAAACAAACGTGCCAACATTCAGACGTAGACAACGGTGGTCGATAGCTGCAAGGTTAACATAAGGTTTTGTTTACTGTACGAGGTTCATGTTAGGTAAAAACACACACACACAGGAATCTGGCCTTCCACTCAGCCCAGCTGGGTCTGTGTGTCTGTCTGCATCTGTATCTGATTTCCATGGTGAGCTTGTTATGGTATTTTTGTGTTCTCATGTGACGTTTGGAAGAAAGTGAATGTTAAGCAGCAGAAACAGACTAAAGCAAAACAGTAGTAAACAACTTTCCACTTCCAATCACACTTTCTCTTGAACGGTTTTATCTTCGTATGTACTGTTCTTGTCTTGCCGTCTGCACTTTTGCTAAAAATCAAAAGTGCTTAATCTGTGTTTAGTTATTTATATTAATTATTAAATGCATTACTCACGTTTTCTGCTTGCAAAACAACAGAACTTTCTTCTTCTCTCTCTTTTCCAGTCAGTTTTTTACAGTTCTTTTATCCATTACCTCATTCAAGATGGCGGCGCACAGCAGTGCAGCAGCTTGGAGCTCCTACAGCTTGTGCACTACAGTTTTTTAGCGTGCCACTTTCCAGTGTCGTAATTGTGTTTTAATTGTTTTTAATTTCAATATTTATTATTAACCATGTGCACTTTGGGGAGATGGCAGTTTTGTTGTATGCCTGCTCATACAATGACAGTAAAGTTAATTAATTAATTAATTCATTCATTCATTCATTCATTCATTCATTCATTATTTCCCACCTCCATTTTATATACAAACTCTTAACTGTCACATGCAGAACAATTACGGTAAAACAGTCGTGGCAAATTCTAAATTCTCAGACTCCTTCTAGCTGCCTCCGATACAGATATGGATAAAAAATATTTTTAAGGCATTAAAAAGTGAAGCAACAAAAAATACAGAAATCTAATCTAATCTAATCTAATCTAATATAATATATAAATATATATTGTGATGTAAACATGGTTGTACGTGAGTAAACAGGTGGAGTCAGTACTGTAGAATGTGTTTGTATTTAAGTATAAAGTAACAGCCATGTATCAGTGTGTTGAGTGGCAGCCTGAAGAGATCCTCAGTTCAACAGTCTTGTGTCCTGCAGGTTGAAGCCTGGGCCCGGTGTTTTAGGACCGCATGCACAAGTGCTGTCTTCCAGACAGCAGCCGGCAGACCGGTTTGTGTGTGGGTGATTTAGGTCTTTTTATGATCCTGTCGGCCCTCTTCCTGCACCCCTGGGTGTAGAGGTGCTCCATGGATGACAGCTTCATCCTGGTGATGTGTTGAGCAGTTTTCACCACCTCCTGAAGAGTTTCATAGTTGAGGGAAATGCATCTGCCAATCCAGGTGGTGATGCATCCAGCAATGAAACTCCCAGTGTTGCACCTGTAGAAGTTGGAGAGAATCCTGGAGTCCATGTTGGGTCTGCAGAGGAAGAAGAGCCAAAGTCTTGCTGTTCTTTCACTGTTTCATTGTGGTGCGTCCAGCTTTGATCCTCACTAATGTGAACCCTGAGGATCCTGGAGCTGCTGACTGTCCTCTCTGTGGTCCCACTGATAGTGATGGGGGCAGGCCTGGAATTTTGTCATTTTAGGAGCCAGGCCACTTAGCCTTTGGTGCTGTCAATTTTATGAGGGCACTGAGGTCAACAAATAAAACGATTTTAAGTCAATGGAAATAATGAATTTAACTTAAGGATTATGAGGATTAACTTATTTATAAAGTATAGTATAACTGACAGCCAAATAAATGATTAAAGTGCCGTTTATTTCCCAAGATCATTTATTGGCACAATTACCAGTGTGTGATTCATGCAAAAACAGAGGTAAAGTGAAAAGGAAATAATGATATAATGACGGCGGCTTAGTGGTTAGCACTGTGGCCTCATAGCAAGAAGGTCCTGGGTTTGATTCCCTGCTCAGGCAGGGCCTTTTTATTAGTCAAGGACTAATAAAACATAGGATAGTTTCCAGCAATTCATACCAGGGCAGAAATCAAACTCACCTCTCACTGTTTCGACCAATGACAAATGATATCTCAACAACAGACACCGGCATCTAAATACCGTAATGACAGAAGCGAGGAACTGGAGAAAATAGGGAAATAGCAGTAATGTAACGCTGGGGCAGTAGGAGAAGAGCACCAAGGGCACTGTGGCTGCTGTGTGTGGAATTTTTAAAAGGCAAAATGCCAAAATGACGGTGCACGGCGGCCATGGCGGTTGTGGTGGCCGTGTAATTTCTGTCCTGGATGGGGGCATAACCAACTCCAGGCCAAAACTTTTATATTTTTCAGAAAAGATTAAAGAAGCAGTGTCCTCTCAAAAAAGGAAAGAAATGTTAGTCTCCTTCCTAATCTAACCAGTATCATCTTCTTTGCTCACATTTTTTCTAACGCCCTCTTTGAGGCAGTCGATGTTCAGATAGACAGTACTGCAGAGACACTCAATCCAACTCTAACTCCCTTTTTCTTTCTGTATTCTCCCTTTCTGCAATTGACACATTTTCCCACTCTACCTCTCCCTCAGTGGTCACCTTTTTCTGTCCATATCCATTTATCTCACTCTGTCTGTTATCCTCTCCTCCTCCCTCCTCTGCTCCGTCTCGCGCAGTGTGGTCTTCCACCACAGTCAATCCATATTGAGCTGTACTAATGTGGAGCTCTTGCACATCCATAAAGTTACTGACAGCTCTGGGTTATTAGATGAGAACCTCCTGCCCTTATGCCTGCCTGCTGCCTGTGGTGGAGGGCTCAGACACAGTGGATATCTGTCTGTCTACCTCTTTACTTGTCTATGCATCGGTAAAATTACACATACCTCACGCTTAACAAGCCTGGAGGCTGGATCGATTTTTAATATTGACTTTTAAGGGTGTAAGGTGGGCAGTTTCAACTTAAGCGGATTTTTTAAAACTAAAATAGGTTTGCTTTTCTTTAAGGATAAACCCAGCTAATCACAAACAAGAAGTCAGATGGAATAAGAAACAGGAGCATCCTGA
>JAPQLA010000024.1:22366753-22379722 GCA_029822935.1 Naso vlamingii | reverse complement strand
TGGGGTTGAAAACGACATTAAATACAATGCTAACAAGAGTGTTGTGCTGATCTGTCGCAGCAAAGAGGATCAGACACCGAAATTTCCAGCCTTCAAATTGGTGGGCAATGATCTGGTTGTCAATAATAAGGTAAAATATCTTGGGCACTTTATTACTGATAAAACGACTGATTCCAATGATATTTACAGGCAGTGCTGCAAGATTTACGCTCAAGCAAATATCCTTGCACGTAGGTTTAGTTTCTGCTCTGATGCTGTGAAGATATCTTTGTTCAAAGCATACTGCACACCTCTGTATACTGCACACTTGTGGTCAAATTACAAGAAAGCAATCATGCAGAGAATACAGGTAGCGTATCATGATGCTTCAAGAATACCACTTAAAAGGCCTAGATGGTGTAGTGCTAGTGAATTGTTTGTGTCAGCACGCTTCAATACACTTCAAGCTGGAGAAAGAAACCTTGTGCATAAATTTATCTGCCGACTTGATGTTTCTGAAAATGAGATCATTTTGGTCCTGTCAAACATCAGATTCAGTACTGTTCGTTATCAGTCTCAGTTAAGGAGACAATGGCACAGCTGTCTCTTTTTAAGAACATAGTTATTTACATAAACGTACAGTATAAGTATCATTTTTATAGATGCTGTATTTTATGAATTTTGTAATGTGCTTTGGAATTTTTAATGTTTAGTGTTGTCTTTTTATGTATTGTGTTGTCTTTTTTATTGGACCTTGAGTCCGGAATAAAGTCTGAATTAAAGTGAATTAAAATTTAGACAGTCGCATCTAAATTTAACTCACTGACATATATTTGGATGGAAATCCTTAATTTTTTATAACAGATGACTGGTAATAAATCCTGTCTTATCCTGTCTAACAGTCTGACTAATGTTAGACTGACTGATCTGTAAATTTTGTAAACATGATATGATTGTGAATCATCCTAAATTATGTAACACTTGCATTATGTAACCCGTGACCTGTCTAGTCTTAAAGGAACAGGCAGAAGAGTAGATGATCTATCTCTTCACCTATTCACACCTATGCACCACTCAAGCAAACTAATGAACATATCATATTCAAGCTACTTTCAGATAGGATGTACAAACTCCACCCCTCCACTAGCCGTACCCAGCAGCAAGTGCAACACACACCGCATCCTATCTGCAAAGATCTTAAGACATAGCCTTGTCATTACACTGAGGTTGCCAGGTGACCAGTTGAGACTCCAGTAAGTACACCTGGTCAAGAGGCTAGTTAATAATAAAATAACATGAATAATTCAAGTTGTAATTTGCCAGGTTCTTGATATTTGAGTCTTGCAGTTTGTATTCTGTGTGTATGTGTACGAATATGTGTAGTGAAGTTAAAAAAGCTGCAGTTCTGGGAAAAACTACTGGGCACAAAATCGTTACATCTGAGCTGCAGAGTCAACGCTCATTTTTCACACAGTGAACATAAAGTCTCACTCAGACATCTGTTATCCTTTGCAGCCTGCTTAAAAAATGACATCTTAAATACGGCTGCAGTGATTTGGATCAGAGCCACAGCAATGATGAATGCATCTGACGAGTCCTCCTATCAAGAGGAGGTGATGCTGGGTAATTCCACCTGGGCTTACTCCTACTATCACCAAAACTACACCCTGTCTCCTCCACTGCTACCAGACAAGAGCAGCACCTCCAAACCTGCAGCATGCGAACAGCTCCACATCGCCGTAGAGGTACAAACAAAGTGCGGCACAGAACACCAGACTGCTTAACTTCATTTTTCTCCTGTAACTCTTACTTTAATACTCCACTGGTTCTGACCTTTTGCCAGGGAAACCCACTTCTCTCACTTCAATTTATTTCAATGCTGATTGTTATATTAGTTAAAAGTCCAAATAAGGTAAAGAATTCCTCAGACGAAAGAAAAAAAAACAAAAACATTTGAGAATAGTAGCACGGTCCAGACATATTTATTTTAAATTACCCAACTATTCCACTAATTTCTTTCCTGTGTTCTCTTCCTCTCTGGGACACTGTGTTCTCTCCTCAGGTCTTTCTCATTCTGGGTATCATTTCCCTGCTGGAGAACATCCTGGTCATCACGGCCATAGTAAAGAACAAGAACCTTCACTCACCCATGTACTTCTTTGTCTGCAGGTGAATAGTTCACACCACACCACATTTTGTAAGATAAAGTGATATAATAAAGTTATTAAAACTAGACTCGAACTTGGGCCCTTTTGCAAGATATTTGCATGGATTTGGAATGTAAGTCAGTATAAAAGTCTGCATCGTTTCAGACTTTCACAGTAGTTGTTTGTGCAAGTTCATCTTCGTCCTTCACTGTGACTGCTTTCCAATAGACTCAAATGTTCAGTAATTAAATGGCACGGTTTTTTAAAGCCTTTTTGCCACAATAGTGGTGAGGCTATATAAATGACACTGCTGTTTAGCCGATCAGTCTATGGGTTTGTTGCAGAACTGTTTAATCAGTTCCTCGAATACTACAGACATTCATAGCTCTCCCGTACCTTGCCACCAAATTTATTTATGTCCAGCGATGACCAGACACCTATGGTACAAAACTAATTACATTCCTTATATGTCAACCCATAAATTTTATTGTACACTTGTGGAACATCAGCACATTGAGATTGTTACTGTGACTGTCACCTTAGCTTTTACCTCCAGTCACTGCTGTGCCTTTGTGCAGCCAAAACACAGCAGTGTTTGTCATCATGTTTGGCAAGACTTGTGTTGGATCACAGGAATTATGAGCCTCCTTACTTTCTTGTCATAAATTTGTTTCGAAGTGATGAGAGCTTAAAGTGATTTTTTTTCTGTGTGTGTGTGTCGGTGGGTGAATATCAAGGCTAAGCACGAGATAATGAGTTTCAGTTTTACAGCCACCTGTGTGCACATTTTGACCTGCAGAGGACCTGAATGAAAACATCATATAAGTAAGAGAACATAGCTGAAGAAGTGTCTGATTATCTGTGCGTCGGATGGTTCATGCCTCCACGTTGTCCATTAATTCCTGATTTTGGACACTTCAAAGGGCATTATTTTGCGTATACCGTGGTCACTTGCCAAAAAAATAAACGTCACAACCCTTAATTTATAACTTTATGCATTTTGCAATTAAAATGTTAAGTTTTTATAAAGCCATAACTCTGTTTCCCTGGTAACACCTGAGGGTTTGACTAATACCTGGAACGATCATTAACACCCCAGTAAAGGTATTGTAAGTGATCTACACTTTGTGAAGATAAGCGTCAAATAGCTCCACATTCTGACAGCCAACACTGATAATAGAGTTTGGTCAGTAATGTGGATCTCAAAGTCTCTCCATTCTGCAGTAAACCGAAAATACATTTTTGGAATCCTCTCTCCTGATTGGACAAGAGTGGGAGCGGGATACCAGAAAATGTCTTTTCTGTGTATGGCAGAGCGGAGGACCCATGTTACTGACAAAACACTTTATATAAGTGATGTCTGTCTGAGTGTAGAGCTATTTAATACTTATTTAAAAAATATGAGAAAAAAAAATACCACTCACAGCACCTTTATGTTCTAATATAATGGAAACAATATTTACTTATCGAGTACATAGGATGAACTTTAGATGCAATGTAGAAATGGAAGATTTTAAATGCTCCCCTGAGCGTTCGAAAGCTAGCATTATGCTAGCAAGATTAGCAAGATATAATTTGGGAGTCTGTTTAGCAACAAGCGAGGCTAGCAAGCTATCCAGCCAGACTTTTCACTGTCTCCAAATCAAAATTGTAACTAAATGGCAAATTGAACAGCAAATATTTCTTTTATGTATGGTAAAGTGCCAGTAAATTCACAAGTCCAGTGCACTTCCTACCGATTGTGAGTTGCCGTTGCTGTCCTGTAGTGTTTAGGGAAAGCACTGAAAGCATTCATGGGTTGTAAATGAGCCATTATCTTTTTTTATTTATTTAATTTAATTCTTAAGTTGAAATGTCCACATCCAGCCAATGTCAGTGTCTGCAGAGGTTTGTGGCTAGATTAGGTAAAACTAACTTGCAATATTGCCGCGCATTAACAGTACCTACCGTTTTTAGGGTTAGGGTCCACTCATGTCCACTCACTAGCAGACCTGGCCCTTTAGCTGAATGGCATCCATTCCTGCCTCTGTTGCCAAAGGTCTCGGGTTTGTGTCCCAATCCAGTCGGGGGGGTGCTGTGCTAACCTTGCCCACTCGTTACATTTATACTTACAGGTGGATTGGCATGGTATAATTGGTTGAATTACAGTGATTCAACCAATAACGGCCCGAGTCAGTGATGACATCAGGGACCCAGGAGTTTTGTTTTAAATGAAAAACGGAAGTAGCAGACTTTAATTTAAAAAAATGAAATAATTCATTTTTTTGTGTTTTTTTTTGGTGATACATTTTTAAATTTAACTATAAAAGGAGCAGGGATATGGTCCAAAAGGGCTGAAAGTGCATTTTTGATTTCACCTCGACTTTAAAAAAAAAGACAGATAATTTGCTTATCAGAACACTTGCGCAAATCCTACAACCCTACAAATATATAACACAGTATGTGTTGCCAGAGGAAACAAATAAGTCCATGACACTGATATTCCAGAAAATCTTAAATCATTCCGGTAAAATCAATAAAATGCCATGTTTAGCCTAGAGCTATAAAAGAATGTCTGACATTCTCTCGATCTCATAATCTTGTACCCTGCTCAGAGTGGTTGTGCAATTGCATAAAAAGACTGATTTACTTTTTTTTTCTACATGTGTTTGTAATCCCTTCTGGAACACTGGACTCGTGACACTAGACACAAGGACTGTGTATCTGAGTCAAGTTACAAATTTGATCACTTAACATGTCAGAATCAAAAAGACGCTGCAACAAACTCAGACATTAACATCAATTGCTTGGGACTTTGTTTGGATGTGAGTCTGATGACTTTAAAGATTTAACCTCCTCCTCAAGAGCCAAGAGACTCAGTTGACACCAGCAGCGTGTTCATGTACAGCAGACATTCAGGTCGATGCTTTTATGTTGTTCTGAATTAATTCTTGGAGGTGTCTAAAGTGAATGTATACCAGAAGTGACAGAGAGGTTTATTTGAAAATGCATCTTATTTAATGAGAAATAGATTTGTATTTTTATTTTTTTAGCGACAGTCTAATGATTTGAGGTTTTAGTCGATTTCATGTTTTATTTTGTAAGTTCTTTCCACATGTTTTGTATTACTTGCTGTCTTTGTGTGCTTACTCCTTTTTGATCTTTCATTAGTTTCATCTGTCCCTTATTAGCCTTCCCTCCCTATGTATTTATCCTTATCTACACATACACGGATATGTTTATAAATGCAACCTTTTGTACGTGTTCTGGCCTTTCATCCACACACATGCAGAGTTTAATATTACTGAAAACAAATCTTTAGGAAAACATCAGTCAGGGAAAAGGTCACCAGAGACCCTGTTTGCGGTGTTGTTGTGTAGACAAGACATATAGAAAAACGGAGTTTCAGTGAGCTCCATTTTCTCCACATGAGATACAATGCAATATAATATGATGTGACACGATACGATACGATACGATACGATACGATATGATATGAGACGATACGATACGATACACTTTATTGTTCCCATGAGGAAATCTGTCTTAAACTCCAAGTGCTACACACACTTCTCTGCCTTACAGAAGAATCAATAAATACAAACATGATCCATGTGTAAACAGAAGCACATACCCGTGCAAAACACAAAAACATATATATTACACATATTGCACCCTACTGGTTATATATATATATATATATATATATATATATATATATATATAGAGAGAGAGAGAGAGAGAGAGAGAGAGAGAGATAGCAATATAGATGTATATAGATAGAGAGATGAAGTAGTGCTGGTGTTAACATATACATGTATAAACTTACAGAAAGATTGCATGAGGCCTTGACTCCATTGAGGCCATGAAATGTTGTGTAACATTACTGCACCCGTATCACTGCTAAAAGACCCTTAGTCATTGCAGATAAACTGAAAGTGACAATACCACATGACACTCATCAGCCCCTTTCAAACAGCTTGGTTTTCAAGGAGCACTGCACTAGTAAATAGACACGTCCAGATCTTAACATCAAAGTTTATGATCAAAGCTTGACATAACTTGTTTGACTGTTGCAGTCTGGCAGTCGCAGACATGCTGGTGAGTGTGTCCAACGCCTGGGAGACCATCATCATTTACCTACTCAACAACAGACAGCTGGTGGTTGAGGACCACTTTATCAGGCAAATGGATAATGTCTTTGACTCCATGATCTGCATCTCTGTCGTTGCATCAATGTGCAGTCTTCTGGCTATTGCTGTGGACAGGTAATGATAAAGGGAGATGTGTATGGATAAATACAAACACTTATACCTCTGTTGTGAAATCCATTTCAGACCTCAATTTCGATACACAGATACATACTTGTGTACAAATTTATTATTTTCCCTTGAGAAAAAGATTTTTATTGTGTTAAATTGAAAGTCACATGTTAGATGCACTGTTACAAATGTCCCTGTGCATAATTACATTATTCAGTTTGGACCTAAAACAAGACATAAGTTTCATCTCTTAGTTCAGTTAATGAAGATGTTACATGAAAATAATAACTTCCATAAGGTTCTCTAACAAGAGACTCTGTGCAACATAGCTTACAACAGAAAAACACTGGTTTCAACAAATCCCTTTTTCTCAGATCTCTCAATTTTCAAATACTGAGCTAGAACGGAACTTCTTATGAAGGATCAGGAACAGGAAATACCAGGAAAAGGGGGGCTATGTTCATTTGACCAGTTTTGACCAGTGCACACCAGGGGCTGAACATACAAAAAAATGCAAAACTGCTCGTTGGAGTGGGTGTAAATGAGGCAAACATACAATCCATTGATGCCTGCTGTGTAATTTCCCGTTTCTTTCTGGCAGTCCAATAGTTATATACTTCGAGTTTTGTTTACTCATCGTGAAGAGAACTATTCAGCTCATGAAAATGTAAAATTTCTCCTGCAGCTCTGGAGGACATTTGTCACATCTGAGAAGAAAACCCTAATGTGGGCCCCAATGAGATCACACAATTGTTGGATGAAACCTGCATAATGGAAGATGACATTGGAATTATTTTTCTTAACCTTTATTATATTGAGGGGAGGTTCCACTGAGAGCGAGTTCTCTTTTTTTTTTTGCCCTGATCACATTCACACTGTTACACATCACACTTGGAAACTGCACAAAGCAAGTTGAACTGCAAGACCATATGAGAATAACAATGGTTATGCAATGTAATAATGTATTGAAACTATATACCAATATATAGTTTGTACAATGCCTCTGTGGCTAGCAGGGGAGACCCGGGCTGGTTGTCTCACCTTTTACTCTTGTGTGATTTGCTCATCATCAACACATCTAACAATAGTCATTCCTACATTGAAGCGAAGCGTCAAGTCTTGGGTTGAAATGAGTTTCCCTTTCATTCTTACAAGTTATTTTAATGGAAAGTTATTAACAATTTAAAACACCCTGACACGGTTGGGTTGGTTGTTCTTATTAATTATCAATGGGTTTTAATAGACAAATTTGATTGATTTTATTTTATTTTTTTTGAATTTCATAGTTTTTTAAGTGAAAGACACCAAATAAAATTTAAAATAAAAAGAATCTCCATCTCTTTAATAGTCATCAGGACTCTTTGTTTAAACCATGAATGTGAACGATGATGAGTAAAATGAAGGAATTCACAATGCTTAAAACGTTTCAGCTTGTAATAAGGCAGTTTCATAACAATTAAACATAATAAATAAAAACATAACAGATCACCTATTTCATTTAAAGAAACTGACTACAACTATTCATTGTAGAGCCACACAGGTGTGACAACCAACCTTTAGAGCAGTGAGAGACCTGTCCCCAACGGACCACTTGACAAAGATTTTATGTTAGCTACCACATGACTTTTAGCTAGCACCTGAAAAGTAGATGAAATTAAAGCTAACACTTTGCCTTTTAAAAAAAAAAGTGTTTGATTAAGACTTTGCCAGTTACTTTTAAACTATTATTACAAAAAGAAAACAAACATCAAATATTACTCATAATCATTGACCCATAAACATGACAAAATTTGTACTCGCCTCCATGTTTTATGTGTCTTCCAAAAAATGGCCAGATAGGAAGGAGCATAACATCATGCCGCGAGTTTGATACCAGCATGATGAGACAGCGCCCTCTAGTTTGGCTGTAAGAAGCACTGAGACAACCAGCCCTGTGTGACAACCATCCCCGGTCTCCCCTACTGGCTGCCCGAAGATAATAGGTACCAAAGGTTAATTCAGAAATCAATATCTGTTGTTACATGTTTTCTACAGGTATGTCACTATCTTCTATGCGCTGAGGTATCACAACATCATGACAGTGAGGAGAGCAGGCTGCATCATCGGGGGAATCTGGACCTTCTGCACAGGCTGTGGGATCGTCTTCATCATCTACTCTGACACTACCCCTGTCATCATCTGTCTGGTCTCCATGTTCTTCGCCATGCTGCTCATCATGGCCTCCCTCTACAGCCACATGTTCATGCTGGCACGTTCGCACGTCAAGCGCATTGCCGCCCTGCCTGGCTACAACTCCATCCACCAACGCACCAGCATGAAGGGGGCCATCACACTGACCATCCTGCTAGGGATCTTCATCGTGTGCTGGGCTCCCTTCTTCCTCCACCTGATCCTGATGATCTCCTGTCCGCGGAACCTGTACTGCGTATGCTTCATGTCCCACTTCAACATGTACCTCATCCTCATCATGTGCAACTCTGTGATTGACCCACTGATCTATGCCTTCAGGAGTCAGGAGATGAGGAAGACTTTTAAAGAGATCATCTGTTGTTACAGCCTGAGAAATGCCTGCAACAGTATCTGCGCTATGACGGGTAAGTATTGAGAGCGGCAGACCAATGACAGGATGGAAAGGATGAACTGATGAGATCTGACACTGGAACAAAACAATGAAATTCTATCAAAATACACTGTTTTGGACACAGTTCATTGCACTTCTTAGTCATACAGTGTTTAGTCAAGCACATTTGTCTTTTGTCCGGTATGACCTGGAGAGGGGATGTCCACTGTATTTAGGAATGTGAACTACTGTCTCCCCATATACATGAAGTGGCAAGTTTATTAGATACAGTAGGTGGACACACAACAAGTACCATTCGAAATTATGATTCGTCAGAAAGTGTGTCACAGACTATTTGGGGCCTTCTTTCATTCTAGTTGACACTTACTTTGTCTTGCTTTGGCCTTCCTTCCTTGTTGTGTAAGAGAGCTAAGACTCTCGCTTGGAACTACTGTTTGAGTCCGTGTGCACATGATCCTGCATGCCTAGTGTTGCCCTGGAGTAGTGTTTGTGCTTCTCCTTAAAAATTGACGCTAGATGCATACATGAATGTTCGGACATAAAGTTAGTAACATTTAGGGAAACTTTGTAAAGGAACCTAATTGAGCTTGTCTCAGTTACTCGTACTTACAAAAAGCGTTCCACTGTTGCTGCTTTTTGTCCCGTGATCTTAACATTAAAGGTGAATGCCAGGGATTGTGCACACAAGGTCTGTTAACAGGTGTTAAGGAGTGCTACTATATGTTTGCTAAAGGCTTAATACAAGCCTTGTGGTTGGAGGTCCACAGGAGTGTTTTTTATGTGAGGGAACGCACTACTTCCCAGCATCAGAGGTTTAATGGGTGTGCCACTAGGTGATGGACAATATTTGATTCAACTGATATCAACCCACAAACACCTCCTGACACACCTCAATGGGTGAACTCTTTCGCTCTCTGTCCTCAGTATCTGCTCGAGGATTTCAAAACGGACAAACATGGCGGCTCGCTGGATTACTTTCTGTTACATCGCGAA
Organism: Naso vlamingii; assembly: GCA_029822935.1. Taxonomy (NCBI): domain Eukaryota; kingdom Metazoa; phylum Chordata; class Actinopteri; order Acanthuriformes; family Acanthuridae; genus Naso; species Naso vlamingii. The sequence continues at coordinate 22,369,781 of JAPQLA010000024.1, read as the reverse complement.
GATAGTTCACTGAAATGTGTTTCTGAAAACATTTTAGGTCAGAAATAAGCCATGCAGCTGCTTAATCTGCTTGTCTTTTAGATCAACGTTGGCTAGTGTAAAAGTTTGAACAAGATTTTGCAGAGGTGGTGAGTTGTGCTAGACCCACCTGATTTGCATAAAGTAGCCTAGATCTCTATTTCATGCAAATGTGGAAAAGCCAGCGCTAGTTTCGTCTCACGACGCTACCGGAAACATTGCACGGCGTCCTATATAGACAATGAATGGGAAGCGTCAAAACCATGGATCCTGTGGATTTCCAACATTAGGTGGCTCCATAGGTCCAATAAACGGACTCAAGTGTCGGTTAGGACTGAAGAGTACAAGTTTAAAAATAAAAATAAAAATCAGAGGGGATCTTACAAGACCACTGTGGCCTGCTCCCCATCTCAGCTTGAGGCTAGCTGCTCCATCTTAGTTACTATCAGCATAACAGACACAAATCTCTGGCCAAACTGGCCACAGTCGATTTGCATTGTGGTTAGGGTCAGAGTTTTGACAAGACAGAAGAAGACAATGGAATAAAAATGATGACGTCTCTGGTTCTTTGACTCATTGACTTTTGGGCTCTATTTTCCTGAATCTGGATATAATGCAGGCGCAGGGGGCGCAAGTAGGTGTGGTCATTTTTTCTTTTTTTTTTTTGGTAATTTGGTGAACAGAAACATAGGCACATCTGCAGTGCAGCCCGTCGCGGTGGGAGGAATAGACAATAAGAAGGTGTGTCACAGCAGATTTCATGGCCAATCAGATCAGCTTCTCTCATTCCCTTTGAGACTGCTGTGATGTACCATATTGTCACTTTTGGCTGAAGACGGAGCAGACAGATACCAACCAAACTTAAGCAGGAAGAAACTGACAAACTTGTTCGGGAGGTTCAGGCCGTCAACCGCCTGAGCCTACCAGACAACAGTAAATTTAATATTCTAGATTATCAACTGAAATCAAATGGTTGCATTCAAAATTAATGTTCTGATTATTTATGTAATGAAATGTGAAGGGCATCCACCAAACCTGCCTGTGAGATTTAGGATAGGTCTGTTTATGCGCCCTCTTGCCCACTAAAGTCATGGAAATGGCGCTCTGCTGGCTGCGCTGCACTCAAGACGTGGTTTGGAACGGTGGAGGCGGGAAAAAAAGCTATTTGTGCTGCACAAAATTCCAAATACGCTTGGACCTGTGCTTAGACCAGCTTTGCACCAGAATGAAAATAGAGCCCATTGTGTTGAGTGGTGTATGTATCTGCAGGGAGTATTTTTTTTTTTTAATTTCTGTGTTCAGGATGTTTCTTGGCGTCAACCTTCAGGTAATGGGTGTGTAATCTTCAGCCAATAGGAGGGTGCAGGGTGTAAGTGTAGACTATAAAAATGTAGCGACCAGTTGCCAGATTGTAAGCGCATTTATCCAGGAGGAGGGGAAGCAAACTTTAAATGTTGTGTTTACAAACCCCGGAAAAATCCTACTCATTCTGCCTTGAACAATATCGTCCATCTCAATGTCGACATGTTTAGTATTTTGTTGTGCAAAAATTTTACAAGAAAGATATTTTGGAATAGAAAAAATAAAACCCTTACCTGCCCCCTAGTAGATGTTTTTCTCTGAAAACAAAGAAACTATGCTATTCTTTCTACTTAAAAAATAAAGAGTACTGGATGCAACCTCTTCTCTCTTACTGAGAATGCCTGCCTCTTAAAAAAGAAGAAAAAAAAAAGACGGAGGAATAATTTTTTGAACAGTTCTTTGAATGGAATGGACCCACAAGATCGGGCTCCTGTCAAAGAGCCATAATTCCCTTCACTGGTTTATTTTAGAGAAACTAAGAAAAACATTTTGAGAGAAGGGGATCTTTAACACAGGCTGTTCATTTACTATCAACAATAAACAATGATTTCATTAAACTATGACAACAAACTTTTTTCTGACATTAACCAGTTATATTTTTGTCTAAAAACACAACTGAGGCAGATTAAAAATTTATCAAATATTTATTTTTGTAACAGTCTCAGAAGGCACTAACGCAAGTTATTTTAGAGTCCAATAACAAAATTTATCATTGTCTTTTAACATCTCAGCCACATGTCCACATGAACACATTCTTATAAAGCATAAGCACTGAAAAGAAACAAGTGCCACAAAGCCGGCAATCTTGTTAAATGAAAAACAGGTAAGACAGCACAATGCCAATGGCTGTTTTCTCTCTAGCAGTGAGACTTCACACGTGCTTCACACATTCACAGACTTCCTTCACACTTCAATGTAAAAATAGTTTTTTATTTTCACGAACTTATGAATCATTAATACTTTCACATAATTTTCTGTTTTAGTATTTGCATAAGGGGACAGCAACTGCATTCCATTGTGTTACAAAATGACAATCAAATGCATCTTGAATCTTGTTAGGATTTGCTTTAGAGCAGATCATGTACCTCTTTACATACCTTATAGACAAACCGTCCTCAGTGGATTAGAAACCACAAGGTAACACGTCTGATGGCCTCACACGTGTTATCTCGTCTGTTATATGTAAGCAGGGAAAGACAGACTGCTTCTAAATGTAGGAATGACATCACATCTCAACAGCAAATGTTATGCTGTCGTTGTATGCACCGCCTCTTTCTGGTGCTGCATTATTGCTACAGATAATACAGCTGTTTCCTCTATGGTTTGAATGCAGAGTCACTTGTCTCTCTGTATCTTGTATTTTTATGTCACCTGTTCATTATAGCCCTTCTATCCTGTCAGTGTGACCCCTGGTGATCTCCTCAGACCACCTCCCTCTCCAACTGTACTACACTATGTAAAGATGCCATAAAGTAACACTTGAAATGTTAAAACGAATGTACAAATCGCATCAAAGTGTTCTCTGTGAGATTGTGTTAGTGGTGCCTACCTCCCAACTGAGAAGCTTGACAGAACTTTATCACAAAATGCAACCATCTGCTAAAACTGCGGTTAATAAGAAATGTTATGAAGCATTCTCTTTGTGGTC
>JAPQLA010000024.1:22335990-22346133 GCA_029822935.1 Naso vlamingii | reverse complement strand
TGCATGTTAATACTTTGCACAAAGCAGCAACTTTAGCAAAACTGCTCTGTCTGTCTGCAGGCTTTTATTTAGAGGAGCTGTTCACAACAACCTGCTGCTGCAGCTTCAGTCTGTAGGCAGCATGTTGCTTTCAGGAACCTCCGTAAATCACAGACTTGAGGCAGAGCAGTCGTAGGACATCAGAGAGAAAACCAGAGGACATTTTTTCCATTAAATATGACCTGATTTTATTAAAATCATTTTTTTGTGCGACATATTAATGTACATTGTGAAGTCTAGTTTTTGAAGCCGCGGGTTGTGGTCAAGTTGCAAATTGTTGCTTTAAATGGGAAATGAATAGTAGTTGCAGTTGTAATTGAGTTTAGATGAGACAACTCCTCAGTGAGTAGCACTGTGTTTGTGGTAAATCGTATTTCATTGTCTCCTTCCTCCTCTTGTTTAATCCAGATGTACATTGCACTCATCTCTCTCCACGCTCTGGTCATGGTGGTCTTCCATTTCCTCAACTGCTTTGAAGATGATTGGTCGAGTGAGTTTTTTTACTTTTAAACCTCTGTTGCCCAAGTTGCTCTAATAAAAAGAACAAACCTTTCCTCACGCACTTGAAACTAGAATTCTTATCGATCTTTGAGTAAATATTTTTATGGGGATGAATGTTTTCTTTCAGTAAAATAACATGATATATTCTGCTTCTTTTTATGTTTAAATCTTATTACAAACCCAGTTTGTAATATTGTCAATATTTTCCTTATCCACTGTTTTCTTCAAATGCTTCGCAAACGTGGGTTTTGAACGTCATGTTAATTAACCAAATAGACTTGTTAACAATTACAAACACCAGCATTCAACCAAATAGTTAAAAAAGGCTTTTTAGAGTTTGATGCCATCAGTTAAACAGAGAACATGAGTTCAGATTTGTTTTCTCAGAACCTACAGTACTGATTTAAAAGTAAAAGTATTTTTCCTTAGATCCTCTCCACCTTTATCAAAAAGACATTTACAGATATGAGTGAACTGATGTGCATTCGTGTTCGTACAGTGTTGATTCCTTTTTCTGCTGTACTTTAAAGTGACCTTGTTGCACATGAGCAGAATGCGAGCCACATTTTCAGTGAGTCTTGTGGGAATGTGCACTAACTGACGTGAGAAACATCTGGAGGTCTGTACATTGCCTGAACCTGCTCTGCTTGTCATGCAGGCTGAGGCACAGACGCATCAAAGCAGTCTACAGGACTGATGTTGAATGACAGGTTACAGGTCAAAAGTGTAGTTGAAGATGGAAAAAGAAAATTTACCACCAGAAACACAGCTCACCAGTAGCCACCTGCACATAATGCAGTGGTTCTAAAACTGTAGACAGGACGGATGGGCATTTGAAGAAATTTCCTTGAGTGATCATCAGGAAAATTAACAATCAGTTATTAATTTAATATTTTTGTTTTCTTTTAAATGCCTATGGCAGAAAATACAGTGCAATTCAATTAAATCTTTATTCCAAGAGGAACTTATCGTCCAACAACAATCCTCTTAGACAAAGCAGTTAAAGTTCAAGAGTTTATTTTAAACAAAAGAGATATGCGGCACACGTAACTTAAAAGCTGCCGAGCATGAGCCTCCAACGCTACAACGCTCTTAAACACAGTTGAGCCTCTTATGGCGGGTGTACACTCCGCCATTTCTGGCTGTCTCAGACGACAGATGGCTAAATGTGGCGATATCTGTGGTCGTGGTCATCGTCCAAAACGGTGGCCCTACGTCGCACCGTGAGAGAGGTTCAAAGACAGCCGTTATCACGGTCTTCCAATCGAAGATGACCTGGAACAAAAGTCTGATAGTGTCAGAAATTTAGGTTACACATCTCACAGTGTGACTGCTGCTACGACCTGCATCTACTTACCAACCAGTAGGAAAGCAGCAGGTAATCCTGCTTACTGTCATGTTTACCTCTACCAGTGGCGTAGATTGATGACGTGCATGAATGCGATGCGATGCAAGCTGATGACGTCTAATCGACTTGCGTCGCAGCCTGCGATTCAGTAGGTGGTGTCGCACAGTCTGCACTGACGTCTTACCCACGTCTGTTAGATCCATGGCTCGCACTAAACTTATCTGATTACTCAAATCTCAGACTGTTGGAGGCTTAAGAAACAATTTCAATAAACAGTCATATTGACTGATAATAACTTAATCAAAAACTCAATTTACTGTTGTGCATTGTGGCTCCTCCGTGCTCAGATGGTCGTGATGGTAGGTTGACAGGAGGACGCACTGACGTTAACCAGGGTCGGGTGTAACATTAAAAATTTGTTGTTTAAGTCGTTCATCATTGGGGTTGTTGTTGTGTTGTACTTAAACACATTTTCACAGCATTTACAACAAAAATCGTCATTTTTTTCATTTGAAATGGTCCCACAATAACTTTGCCTTGACCTCTTCATGTTTACATTTGATATCTATGGCAGCCATGGCAGCAGCTCGTAGGCTCTGTCTCCTTTGGTAAGATGTGTCATTGCTGCCACACAGTGAAATTTACTACATCGCTTCAAGACTCACACCACGCAACCTGTAGGCTATTAATGTTATGTTAATTCAATAGAAATTTCATGTGATTGACAAAATCTTTAGTGATTAATTATCGATCATTGTTTAGTCATGCCCATCCCTAGTAGACACACGTTTGTCCACCCGCTTAACAATCCACCCAAATCATTCTGATCCTCAGCACTTTAGCCTTCCCGTCTCACTGAAGCATCCTCAGCAGGTGATGATTTTACTGCCTCAGTGCTTTGCATCGTCACGTTAGTGTTCCAGGTGAATCCCCAGTAGAGTGCAGCAGTTTTGTTGATTGTAGTGTGTAGCAGTTCCTCATATGGCCTTCTTTTTTGCCCCCTCACTTCTCTTCCTCCACATCCCTTCATCTCCCAGAGTGCAGTTCCTTTTCTCCTCCAGCAACAGTCATCCTCCTCATACTCCTGTGCTTTGAGGGTCTCCTCTTCCTCATCTTCACCTCTGTGATGTTCGGCACCCAAGTCCACTCCATCTGTACCGACGAGACTGTAAGTGATCCATTTAGTGAGCAGAAACCCTCCTTCTTTCCTCTAATCTCTCGATGTCCTGCTGCTCTTCTCCCAGCTGCTGCCACGCTTTGCTTCCTAACCTTAGAACCTTGACCCCAGTGAACAGGTGCCGCGACACATTGTGCAGCCTGATGTAGAAAAAGTACAACAAATTCCCTGTAAGCCTTTACTTTGACTAAAAACATTGTCTGAAATGTAACTGCCAAACAGAAGGAATCTTCAATATTGAGTGCCTAAAGATTAACTGTGGTGCCTGTGCACTGTTCATAATGCTGAAGGTAGGTACTTCTGCAGAAAAAGAAAGTGTAAATGTGTGGATGGTATCAGCGCAGTAATTGAGAAATTTCAGCCAAAGCGATGATTGCCAGCTGAAAATAAGAAACGAGTTTTTGACTGCATCTGTCTGATATCAAAAACAAATGACATCCTTTTTATTCCTCAGAATTTTTATTGTCAAATCCGTCACTGATGTCATGGTAAACTTCATACCCGGTGTGTTGGGATTCAAAGCTTGTTAAGCGAAGCAGTCACCTAAATAATTAAATTATATCCATCCCTGTAAAACAAGTCGGGTCAACAAAGCTGGACAGTCACCAACCCAGACCTAAAGGAGAGTCAGCTGATTTATACTGAGCATTTCAGCTAGAACCCAGGCATGAGTTTGACCTGTGTCTAACTGTGTCCATTTAAAAGTTAAATAAATGTAAGGGAATAGCAACATTCAGTTCAGCCTCCTCCAGGCTCCTCACTTCCAAGACAAAGGTTGATCCATAACCAAAATATAAAATAACACTTTCCTTTTCTCAAGTAGATTTTCTGATCTTTAACACCAAATTTAATCTGGATAACAAAGTAAGATTATGTTGTTTATGGTTTGTTAACGTTAGGTCTGGGCTCTAAACTGCCACTATTTTTGGAGACACTGCAACAAAATTTTGCAGGACCAATGTGACTTGAAAAATGCCAAGTTGACAAGAAAGGTTGACCCATCAACAGATTATTACAATTATAGAAAATGAAGTGTGGTGAGGATTTAGTCAATTCATACATGACACTAGAGATGCACCGAAATGAAAATTTGTGGCTGAAACCGAAAATAATGAAGTATTTGGCCAAAAACAAAAACTGAAACCAGATGTGTTTTTTCACTTTTTTTCTTCTTCTTTCTTTCTTTTTTTTTCCTTTCTTTTTTTCGGGAGACAATTTTTCACCATCGCACAAGTTAAATAAATGTGCTTTGGTCAAGCTTTCTTTTACAAATTTACAATTACCTTTTGCTTTTGCACTGTCACTGGCAAACTATGTTGCCTTTTCAAAGACGTCAGCCATGGATGGTGTTACAATTGGATTTGAGGAAAATGTTAATTTTAAAAGGATTGCTAAGTGAATAGTGCATGAAATACTTAAGTTAATATTACATATTGAACAGTTACCATAAAACACTGAGTTAAAAGAAGACTGTACATTTCATTTGATATTTGTTATGTGAATTACAAGTGTAGAGAATAATTTAGAGGTTAGCTGCTCTAAGGTAACTGTTAGGTCTTGGTGGACTTCATTACCCATGACGCTCTCTGGACAGAAGAGAGCGAGGGAGAGAACTTTCTGTTTTCCTGTTTACTTCAGACTCACTTCGGTACTCTGGCTGTTGTCAGCAGCCAAGTTGTATTCCTGTGTCAGTTGTGAGCTAACGTCATGTAAATCCCCTTTTCACTCACTAAAGTGACATCTGATTTTAAGAAACATCGTGTCGTTGTTTTTAAAGATTAAAGAATAGGCTACAGTAGATGGAGTGGGTGTGCTGGGACTAACGTTTGGAGAAGCTTTCCTTTTTGCTGCTGCTGCTGCCGTCTCTTCCTCGTACTCGATTAGCCTCAGTGTAGCAAGCTGCTCCACATGCTGCATTTTATGCATTTCACCATACTCCACTCTATGCTAGCGTTAGTTGCCGTGTGTACGCGTGTCTATTAGTAGATGTATACAGGTATATATACTCACCGGCCACTTTATAATGTACATCTGTTCAACTGCTCATTAATGCAAATATCTAATCAGCCAATCACATTGCAGCAACTCAATGCATTTAGGCATGTAGACATGGTCAAGATGACCTGCTAAAGTTCAAATCGAGCATCAAAATGGGGAAGAAAGGTGATTTAAGTGACTTTGAACGTGGCATGGTTGTTGGTGCCAGACGGGCTGGTCTGAGTATTACAGAAACTACTGATCTGCTGGGATTTTCACACGTAACCATCTCTAGGGTTGACAGAGAATGGTCCGAAAAAGAGAAAATATCCAGTGAGCGGCAGTTTTCTGGGCGGAAATGCCTTGTCGATGCCAGAGGTCAGAGGAGAATGGCCAGGCTGGTCTAGGATGATAGAAATACAACAGTAACTCAAATAACCACTCGTTGCAACCAAGGTATGCAGAGGACCATCTCTGAACGCACAACACGTCGAACCCTGAAGCAGATGGGCTACAGCAGCAGAAGACCACACCTGTCACTCCTGTCAGCTAAGAACAGGAAACTGAGGCTGCAATTCACACGGGCTCACCAAAATTGGACAATAGAAGACTGGAAAAACGTTGCCTGGTCTGATGAGTCTCGATTTCTGCTGCAACATTGGGGTGAGATGGTGGGGTCAGAATTTGGCGTAAACAACATGAAAGCATGGATCCATCCTGCCTTGTATCAACGGTTCAGGCTGGTGGTGGTGGTGTAACGGTGTGGGGGATATTTTCTTGGCACACTTTGGGCCCCGTAGTACCAATTGAGCAATGTTTAAACGCCACAGCCTACCTGAATATTGTTGCTGACCATGTCCATCCCTTTATGACCACAGTGTACCCATCTTCTGATGGCTACTTTCAGCAGGATAAGGCGGCGTGTCACAAAGCTCAAATCATCTCAAACTGGTTTCTTGAACATGACAGTGAGTTCACTGAACTCCAGTGGCTTCCACAGTCACCAGATCTCAATCCAATAGAGCACCTTTGGGATGTGGTGGAACGGGAAATTTGCATCATGGATGTGCAGCTGACAAATCTTAAGCAACTGCATGATGCTATCATGTCAATATAGAGCAGAATCTATGAGGAATGTTTCCAGCACCTTGTTGATCTATGTCACGAAGAATTAAGGCAGTTCAGAAGGCAAAAGGGGGTCCAACCCGGTACTAGCAAAGTGTCTCTAATAAAGTGGCCGGTGAGTGTATATATATCTATGGGTTGCTGTTTGATTGCGTCATCTAAAACGCCCTTGTTTGGTAAAAATTATTTGGCCGTTTACTTATTCAGCCGAACACTCAAAGAGCTGTTTTTGCTATTTTTGGCCGGATATTTTAAGCCACCCGAACATTCGGTGCATCTCTACATTAAACGTTTCTTAAATTGACCTACCAGCGTGCCTTCAGTCCAGGTTGGGCCTGTTCATATGATTCAACTGTCACCGTGTTTGTCACTGATTAGTTGTGAGATTATTTAGTTTGTTAACTGATAAACCAGTGTGTGTGTATGTGGGTCCACACTTCTGTTCATACTGGCCCTTCTGTCCACACGACTCTCTCCCTTATTAAATGAATACTCTGCTAAACCTCGTATTTCTAGTTATCAGATTTATTTTATAATCAAAAGCTGCAACCAAATGATGTGTCTTAATGAACAACTTGCCTTCAAGTTCCACTGTACAGCAGAAGTAATAGCAACTGTTGAACTCTGTGTTTCTGACTGTGATGTCTGTTAAACGGATCCATTTAGATCCTTGAACAGCTTCATCTCAGACACCTCATTGTTTTTGTGTTGATAGTCTGCATCGCAAGGAATCTGGTAATGAATTGATTCATATGATAATAAATTAAAATACGTTAAAAACACCCTTTGCCACCATGTATACCTATTTATTACAAATAAAGCCTCATCCCAGTAGGAAAGGAGAAAACATTGAAGTTTTAACATTAAGTTTAAGCTTTTTTTACTGATGGTTAAATAGTTAAATAGTTAAATAGTATCTAGTTTTATGTGGTTTAACTTGAAAAGTCTTGAAATATGACTTCCTTCTAAAGCACAACCTGACTTTTTGACTTTTTTCTTTAAAATAAAACAGCCCATTGTTATTTCTGAAAAATATCAATTCATCAAAATTACCGTCAAGATTGAAAAATATTAATGTGCTGTCAATAATAATGTGTTGTGCTGGTCTTCCTAAAATTTTCAGTGTAGTGCACCATTGCTGTTACTGAAAAAATTTAGTCAGGAGATTTGCAGTTATTTTTGAAAACGTAGTAAATTACGTCTCAGTTGAGTCAACTGTAACGTCAAACTTTTAAATTTTACATAAATGTCATTTTTAATGTGCAAACTTACTGATTAGTTTCTTAATGTCTACCAAAATACTGGAATGTGACCCAAGTCACATCATTTGTGTAAAACACGAACCAGTGTAAGGCCTGACATTTATTTTTATTTTATTACATGGCTTCGTTGAATACTCGATTCTGATTGATCAATAGCAGACTGCTGCTATGGATAACAGACAGTTGTTAGCCGTGTACTTCTGACCATAGACTCTGGAAGACAATGTCCAACTATATCAGTCAGTAAGAAGTCTGGTAAAATTACTAACTGCAGCTTCAGGTGTGTCAACTGCAAAAGCTCAGCAAAAAAGGAAACACAAACGAATGAGGACAGAAATGAAATGTCAACATCGATATCCTCAAGGAAGTCCCATTCACCTTGTCTCACTTCACCATCAACGGAAATGTTCAGTTTAATGTTAATTATAATCGTTCGTAGATGGGCCATTTACGTTGCTGTGCAAGCAGTTCAACCATAGAATTTAATGGACTATTTCTTTGGTGGAAGAAATAAAACAATTTTAAAATCAATGTTTTGTGTCATATTATTGATTTCTTTATTAAATTGTCATGTAGTAAGCAGGATAACGTCCAGTGAGCCAGCCATTATTGTGAAAAGAACCCCGACAGGGTTATGCAGGACTTTTTACTTGGCAAAACGTAAGCAACCTGCTTGTGAAATCATTTTCATGGGTTTTCACTTTTTGCTGCAGCCACGGAGGCAGCGAGGTACCCAAAAAATCCAAATGTATTTTCATAAAAGGTACATTTGTCCATGTATCCATGGAAGAAGGAATCAGTATCCCCTCTGTAGTCTGATGCCATCTTATTATCACTCTCTTTAAGGGTGCTCCGATTGTTTGACCTTGAATTGTTACCTGTAGCAGTGACATAACTAAACACACAGCAAGACTCAGAGTTTTTGTTCAGTGTAACATGAGGCTTTACTCCAGGAACTGCAGACACTTTCCATCGGTGTATGATTTACTAAACTATTGCCAGAGACGAAAGTAACCAGATGCAAGCATTTATTAAGTGGTGGAATAGTGGCTGTAAGGCATGAAGACCTTGAGAAGGCTCTGGCTGCAAACCTCCAGCCTCAGGCCCCACCTACAGCATTGGGACCCATCCCGCCCCCTCCCCTCCCAGAAGCCAGTTGTGTGCTTTATTATACAACCGCTACTTCGATTAATTTCATTGGACAAGAGGTATTCCACGAGTGCTGATGTAGAGTACAACAGCACTGGGACTTTAAACCAAATGTATTACTCCGCGCCAGAAATGGTTAATAGAAAATGAGACCTCCCACTGGCCGTTCATTTCCTGTGTCAGTGTCACATTGTTTTTCGCCACGATCCCACCCCTTTAGGAAGAGAAGCAGCCGTCAGCCTATTAATTCTTATGGCAGAAATGAACATGATCACAGATTACGACCAATTCTTTCACCTAATCGTCACCATGATAAATATTGGACCCATTTTTCACAAGACACATATCTTAAGAACATTCTGACACAAAAATGTCATTTTTCACACACACAAATCAGGAGAAAATTAAGTTTGTTGGAGACCTGTCTCTGTCTCAGCAACACACACCTGTGAAATCTGGGAAGCAGTGCTTCCCGCCTTGCCTCACAACCACAATAAACGGACATTTAAATGGTCTCATAGATGAAACCATGAATTAGAAGTTAAAACTTTCATCAAACAAATATAATGAGATGCAAAATTCATCTACTTTAATCCATTTACACAATGTTAAAACAGTTCCAGACGAGGTGGAGGGATGGTGGTTCCTAACTGTCTCCATGGGAGACGTGGACGTGGCCCACTTAGGAGACAGGAAGTGTATATGCCATTTCACACCATTGGCACAGCATACAGTTGGTGATCTTGTGCTAATAATTGACCATCTTCGTCTGCCTCACAGGTGTTCTAATCACCAACTGTTGGTTGCTAAGTCACTTTGTAACAAACTGCACTGAAAAGACAGATGTTTTTCCAGATTGTTGTCAGAAGGGGACGAAAAGAGGGAAAGACACAGTCAAGAAAGTGAAGTAGCGGGCCCTGCCATAACTTAGAACGTAAGCTAATGTGCAGAAACATGTTAATTGTTTGTGTTGCTTAGCAACAGTCCTCTCCCAGTCCAGCTGTGGAACTATTTAGTTTGGCACAGTGGCTTTATGGTTAGCACTGGCACCTCATAGCAAGAAGGTCGTGGGTTTAAACCTGGGCCTTGTTCGCGTGGGTTTCCTCCGGGTGCTCTGATTTCCCCCACTGTCAAAACATGTATATAGGTCTATCTCCAGTCAGTACCCTTGACCAAGGTACTGGCTAAGATCTGGAGTTGAACCCTGGATGCTGCACTGTGGCGGCCCACTGCTCCTCAGGGATGGGTTAAATACAGAGACCAAATTTGACTGTATGTTGTATATGTGACAAATAAACTACCTTTACCTTTATTTGCTTTGGTGGAGCCAAATAAATGATAAATAAACAAACAAATTACAATGTGTTTTTGCTCATTGCTGTCAACTAAATGGAGTTTGTAGAACTGTTGTACAAAAGCAGTATCACAAGAGAAGGAGTGCTGGAACAGCTCTCCCTCTCATGTGATATTGCTCAAATGACAGCCGAACCGGGAAAGATATCAGTCAGTCACGTTGTTGAATTGATGGAGCGCCACAGTCATTCTGGTGCATGTGCAGTGCAAGT
>JAPQLA010000024.1:22244077-22258769 GCA_029822935.1 Naso vlamingii | reverse complement strand
TGAACTGCAGGATGAGATGATGTTAGTTTTGCATCATACTGATGAACTTTATGACAGAATGCATGATTTCCAGTGGCTCACAAAGTTGGCATACCTAGCTGATGTCTTCAGCGCTCTCAATGCTTTGAATTTAGTGCTGCAGGGAAAAGCCATCACCGTCTTCAATGTGTAGAACAAAATTAAAATCACATCACACTCGCCTCGAGATGGAATTGTGGTGTGCCTGTCTGGATTGCCAGGAGTTTGACTGTTTCCTGACGCTTGCGGATTTTCTCCTCGCTGCGGAAGAGGAGCTGGATGGTGGCACAGTCGCAGCCTACAAGGAACATCTGCAAGGCCTTTACTGTCAGCTGGGAAGATATTTCCCTGAACTAGATGCAGGCTTTGAGTGGATGAGGAATCCATCTGGGGACAGAACACACATCAAAAACGTCAGTTCCAACCTCCCACATAGAGAGGTTGACAGCCTTGTGGACATCACACCTGATGGGACACTGAGGACGACTTTCAGAGAGAGAAGCTTGACAGACTTTTGGGTCCACATCCAGCCTGAGCACCCTGAGCTGGCTGACGCTGCTCTGAAACTGTTGATGCCGTTTCCAACCACCTACAACTGTGAAGTTGGATTTTCTGCACTTGTTGGTCTGAAAACAAAGCAGTGTAATCGGATCAATGTGGACTATGATATGAGACTAAAACTCTCCAGTTTGGAGCCAGACATTGTTTCACTGATGTCTCAGCACAGGCAGCACCATTCCTCTCATTAAGGTGGCAACAGAGACACAGTGAATGAGTGAGTAAACAATGCTGTTTCTAAAGCTGTCTTTATTAGACAGTAAATTGTAATATACTGTTGGAGTGGTGAGCAGGACTTTTGTTTTCAGTATCTGGGGAGTTAGGTGGTCTGTGAGTTTTTTGTTATTGATTAAGTGGTCCTTGGTCTGAAAAAGTTTGAGAAACACTGCCTTAAGGCAACAATGTGCCAAATGGGTGTAAACATATCAAGAACAACTAAGAAAATGTGATTTCTAGAACACTTCTCATGTGAACACACGCAGTTCATTAAAATATGCATGAGAAAGTTTCACTAAAGCAGTCCCTTTCCCTTCTTTATGAAATAATTCATTGATTTCCTGCCTTTCTCTTCTGGTGTCTCACTGGGATTGGAACCTCAGGAAGATGTTGTTTTGGTCATGAAACATGAACTCCTTTGCATAAGAAATGAAATGTATTTGTAATGCAGTTATTCTTCCTTATTTCATACTTCTGCTTTTTTTTCCCCTGACAAGTGGAATAAATATACCACACTGCATCGAAGGCAACCATTCAAAATCACATTTTAAGAATATACATGATAAAATATGCCTTTATGCTTCCTGCAAATCCTTCCATTTTTTTAACACGTTAACCTAATTTAAGGATCGTGTGTGTCTTTCTATTTTCTGATTGTTCCACATGAGGCTCTGCTTCCCTAAAGAGAGTTCTTGCACCCCAAATGCAGCATTTTCTTATTTTCTCAGTAAGACTGTAATCAAAATAGTGAATATGCAAAGGATGCCAGGATGCACCTGTATCCTTTTTGTCAAAGTGTTTTTGAAAATCTTTTAAGCAAAACAAAATCTGAGGTGAAACTACCAATGACCCTCAAACACTTTCAAGGTAAGGACCTCTAAAATTACACAAATTAGACCACAGATCCACATCTGATAAGATTTTTGCTTTTAGCTGTTTTGTTACTCTGTACTTTATTATTCCTATTCTGTGGACTTTCACTGTTACTTAACCACATTTACAGAAGGAAATGGATATTTTTACTCCATTGCATTTCAACTAAGCATCTTAGTTACTGGTTACTAAAGAAAACCAGAAGAAATCTGGTCGGCTATTAGCCAATGATTTTTCTTTGTTTTCTTTTGTTTTGTTAGCCAATAATGTTGGATCATTGGTCAGTCATGTTAGGTTCAAGTGCAAACAGAAGCTCTTAAGCTGCGGTACAAGTAAAGACTTGGTTTTTACTTTGTGTGCTGCTGTCGTCATGTTTTATGTTTGATTTTAAATCATTTTGTTGTTCTGACGTTGAAGCAGTCGCCCAGTTGCAGATTCAGGTTGAGCTAAACTTTTGCCTGTTGTGTTTAAATCAGGCCCAAAGGAGTTTAGAAAGTTCAGAAAACTTTTTGAAAGCATTTTTTTATTACTTTACTCGCATTTTGTTTTATGATTGAGATATCCTGTCCTCATGTAGACCAGAGGCTACATAAATGAAGAATTAACATACTTGACTGCTTTTTACATGTACTTTTTCCTTTGTGCTTTCAGTTTCAATACTTAAGTACATTCATATTCAGTGAACTTTTGATACTTCAGTAAATATCGGCTACTTTAAGACTTTTACTCAAGTAATATTCTAACAGGTGACTTTCACTTTTACCAAAGTTATTTTCCAGTGAGATATCTTAACTTTTACTCAAGTATGGCTTTTGAGTACTTTGTAGAAGACTGGTACAGTGAGGGGAACATCACACACTGTTTTTTGTGTGTAACAACCATGACAACAACCATAACAACCATAATTAAGAGTAACTGGACTTTATATAAAGCAGAGGTGTGGAAGAGACACAGGTTGGTTTAACTCTTACAGGCCACACACTTACCGTTAGCCATCTTTATCATCAGCTGGATTCAAACTGACTGGATGCCTGTGCTTTATTGCTCTTAAATAAACATTTAAATAACAAAAACATTTATGTGCCACCCACACAACACAGCTGGACATAATGCAAATCTACATTGTGCAAAAAAATAGACACTGAAAACAGAGAATTCATGGATGAGCAGCTTTGCTCAAATCCCCCAGTTTTAAGTGAATGTTTTACTGCCTGTCATGAGGCAAAGCCATTTAGCACTTAATGCAAAGAACAAGACGTTAAGAACTGATTCATTACTGTAGAACCACACCTGCTGTCCTGAAACCAGTCCCATAATCTGCATTAATTCACCTTTCTTGTCTCTACATCTGTTGCTTCATATGATAAAATGTGCAACTTTGCTCTTGAAGAAACTTAACAGACTCTAACCGGAGATAATTTAGCTTTTTCCCTATAACCACAAGTGACATGTACGGTAGAAATGGGTTTAATTGGCCTGTATTTGCTGTGGACCATAAGTCAATATAACAATAGAATGTAGAAGAACATGTTGACCTTTTTTCTGTGGTAGTGTTCAAAGTATGTTAGATCTGTAAGATGCTAATAACAGTGCAGTAAACCTTTCCTTTTTTCTAAAGAAAATTGATTTTGGCTTGATGAGACTGATGGGCCACTGTCTTAAATGTTGGGTACTGCAAACTATTTGTGTGTTCTTACATCTTGTTCGGCACCTTGGCAGGAAGATGAGTCATGCAATGAATCATTACTTAAAGCATTTGCATACACCACATTACAAATATGGAGTGAAAAACACTTAATATTTGACTCACTAAGCAGCCCATCATGTTGATTATCTTTAGCCCGCTTTGAGCCGACACTGTGATCAATAAAGTTAGAAAAGCAGCATGACATTCTCATCGCCATTCCTCTGGTAAAGAAACGGGCATGAAAAGCTAAAGGAGAAGCTATGTGACATCCGCAATAACTTTGTTTTCTACTGTTATCACCAAAGTAACCCACCAGCGTTACACGTTAGCTACATTGGTTGCTTTGGTCACAGCAGCTAAACCTCCTAACCTTTATCCTAAAACACCGGACATTCAGCTTCTTTAGATACACACACACACACACACACACACACATACACACACATACAGAAAACTGGACATCTGAAAGTTGGTTCAAAATTGGTTTTAACAATGCGTTCCCATACATCTCCAATGTCTGCTCGTGACTGGGTCTCAACTTCCTCGCTCCATATGCAAATTAACACCTTTATTTATTTGTCCGCGAGGACCAAATGCTTTGAACTTACAATTAGAAGAAATGGGGGTGTGTAAATGCAAACAACCTGTTTTAACTGGACAATAACCTGCACAAACAAAAAAACAGCAGCATCAAAGCAAAGGAATAACATCAACCATGCAGAGTCCCTGTTATTATACAACAGTTAGTTCCTACCAAGCCATGTGATTGGACAAGAAGCATTCCATGAGTGCTGATATAGAGCACAACAGCACTGGGACTTATAACTTTACATATTACTCCACTTAACAGACGTTCTGCTCACCAACTGTCAGTTGCTGGGTTACATTGTAACAAACTGCACCAAAAATTATGGACATTTTTCCAGATTGTCCTCAGAGCAGGATGAAGAGAAAGAAAGAGGCAAGAAAGACAGTAAAGTAGTGGGCCCTTCTGTAACTTACAAAGTAAGCTAATGTGCAGGAGCATGTTAATTTTTGTGTTGCTAAGCAACAGTCCTGTACGGGTCCAGTTGTGTAACTATTTGTGCTGGCGGAGCCAAATAAATGATTGAATTAACAAACAAATCATAATGTTTTGTTTATTACTGTCAGCTAGATGCAGTTTGCTGAGCTGTTGTATAAAAGCAACATCATACTCACAGTCATGTTGTTGGACTGAATATCAACACTGCGATAATGATCTTCAGCTGGTGCTCGTCACTGCTGTGATGATCTTTGGCATGAGGCAGCCAGAAATCATCACACCAGTGATGATATTCAGTCCAGCAGCATGACCTTTGAATGTGATATTGCTTTCATACAGCAGCTCAACAAACACAATTTAACTGATGGTAACGAACAAAACATTATGATTAGTTTGTTAATTTAAACATTTATTTGGCTCCACCAGCACAAATAGTTACACACCTGGACTGGACCCATTACTTTACTTTCTTATTTGCTTCTTTCCTTCTGTTTCTTCTTCTCTGAGACAATCTGGAAAAATGTTCAACATTTCAGTGCAGTTTGTTAGAGAGTAACCAAGCAGCCAACAGTTGGTGATTAGAACATCTGTTAAGCAGAGTAATTATACATAAAGTAAAAAAGCCCAGTGTTGTTGCTCTCTACATCAGCACTCATGGACTGCCTCTTGTCCAATCGAATTGCTTGGTAGGAATTTACCATTGTGGAAAATTTAATAAATTAAACTTAACTTAATTTCCTGAAGAAATGCAAATACTGCTAATGCATCCGGTAAGTGATGTGTACTATAAAGCACTGTAAATGGTAAAACTATTTCAAAGTTCTGCGCTGGTGTAGCTTTGCCAGAATACTGAGGCAAATTTGATTTGCACTGGAGCACCACCTAGAGGTCAACGGCCACAACATGTCATAGCAGTGTTGGTGATTTCTGTCTGAAGACGCCACCAAAGCAGTAATATCATACGAAAAAATATATACTGTGGCATTTTACTGATGGCCACAAGACGGGGCTGTTGTCTCTGTTGTTTACAACATCCCCAAATTTTAAGTGCATCAGGCCACATCTTCAAAAATTTGGTAACCAGTTATCAACCAACAATAAGCAATATCAAATAATGAACTCTGAAGTTTTGTTCTGTCTTGTCTAATATAATATCTACCGAATAATTTGAGGTTTGGATAATTCATATGCCAAAAAAAGGCAAAAAACTAAAAAGAACAAGCAAACAAACAAACAAAGAAAAAAAAATCCCAAATAGGGGGACGTTTTTTTGGCACAAATGGGCATCGCGTTTATCAGTTGGATCAGCCTTATCCAAGTAACCTACTGTACAAAATGTGTCTTCTGCTCATAACGAGCATGAGGGGGCGCTATTCAACACATGCTTTAACATGCAGAGCAACGCACCTTTACCCATGAAACACTACCTTCAAACTATCTTCACACTGATTGTTGTGCTGAAATGAATAAATACCTACTCAGGCATGTATTCTTGTTGACAGAAACTCTGACAGTGTCATTACTTCATGTCCAAAGCAGCAGCTTTGGTTGGTAGGAGGAGAAAAATGTTTTTGTGGTTCCATCTGGTTGCAGATAAAACTGCATCTCACACAGATTTTATAATCCTGCCTGAAATCCTGAAGAGGCCCAGTGAGTGCCAGCTGACGTTGGAATGACTCCCAGGACTCATGATGTGTCCGTGGAAATGGAAACTTTTAAACACAAGACAAAATAATTGATTAAGCTTCATTCACTGCCAAAACTGGAATGGTTGGTCCATTTGTTCTTCATTTGTTTGAAATGGAAATTTTTGTGTTTGTTTCCTTCAGCCCAGGAGGAGCAAATTAAGGCCACCATAAGTGAGGTACGCAGGCTGAATTAGATGTCCTCTCTTGGAGTACAAAAATGTTGCAACATTAAAAAAAAAAGTGTGTGTGTGTGTGTGTGTGTGTGTCAGGGTACAGTCCTCTCATGGTATGCCAGACCTCTCACTGACTGTTCATTTCCTGTATTAGTGTCACATGGCTTTCTCCACGGCCCCGCCCCTTTAGGAGACTAGATGCAGTCTTTAGTCCATTCATTCTAATGGGAGAGATACATACTGAACCCATTTTTCACAAGACACATATCTTCTGAACACTCTGACACAAAAATGTCATTTTTCAGACACACAAATCAGGAGAAAATTAACTTTGTCTGAGACATGTCTCTGTCTCAGCAACACACTCTCATGAGATTTGGGAACCGGTGCTTCCTGTCTCGCTTCACAACGCACATAAACAGACATTTGAATGGTCTTATAGGTGAAACCATGAATTGAAAGTTCAAACTTACATCAGACAAATATCATGCGACACAAAATCCATCCGCTTTAATCCATTTACGCGACGTTATAACACTTCCAGATGAAGCTGAGGGATGGTGGTTCCTAACTGTCTCCATGAGAGACGTGACTCCACCCACTCAGGAGATGGAGAGTGTATATACCATTTCACACCACTGGCACAGTGTACAGTGAAGGTGTCTTGTGTTAATTTTGACTATTTTTGGGTAAGTGCCACAGATGGGGAGGCAATGCTTCGAATTCTGCTCCCACCCGAGTGACTGCATCTGTGAGAAGTACAACCTGAGGCTGCATGTGGTCGGGAGCTCAGTCACTCACTCACTCCTTTATTTCCTTGAGCTGAGTGTTTGTTTTATGTTCAGTGAAGTGAATATGCTGTATAAACCATTCTTGTCACTCTGCCCTCTCAAAGTCTCCTCCACGGCTGCCGTCCTGCTCAGGCCTCAAAGAGGTTGGACAAAACCCATGGTCAGGAAAAACAAAAGACTGTCATTACCTCTTTTCCTGTCTGTGGTGGATGACAATGTCCTCCAGCTGTCCAACATCTTTGTTCCACTGTGCAATCTATCAGAGGATGACAGTTCATCAGCTTTTGACCTGCTGCAACCTGAACATCGCACCTGAGAAAGAAGCACCTAGCTTTCCCTGTGACTCATCTGTCGCCTTCCCACGTTGCAAAGCGGTGCGGTTCAGCTCTTGCCTTGGATGAGCCCTGCTGCCCCTTGCATCAGCTACCAACCTCAATGACCCCCCATCAAATATCTTGCCATATATTGAGGCAGCATCTCGCATCTGAAGTTTCTGCTTGTGGGGTCTACAATTTTTAAACTTGTGGAACTTCCTGGGGGCTTAACGTGCAGTTTCTCATCTGCAAAAATTTTGGATATAGCTCAGTACATCCCTCCACCCATCAGTTCACACAGTCTTTGTCCACATGGGAACAAATGACATCATGTATAAGCAGTCCATCCGACGTCAGCATGATACTGAACTTCTTGCTGTTACTTTTGAAAGGGGTAAACAATATTGTGTTATATCTGGGCATATTCCAACTCTCAGGCCATGTTTAGATGAGAGCAGCCCTATTAAACACGGAAAAGTCTTTCCTTTGCGTCTTTAAAAGAATCATTGCTGGCATGAACAAACAAAAGTGCTGTAGTATGCATGCAGGGTCAGCTGTTGGCAATGTAAGTTTGTAATGACATACCACTGGAGCTGCTTAAAGTCGTTTACTTCCTGTTGCTGCTAAGCTCTAAGCAGCCATAAATGAAAGAAATTCAGCCGTAGATTGACTTCTAAAATTATTCTACGAACACTTGAATTTGCCTCAATAGACTGTCGTCATGTTTGACTTGCTTTGGGTGCGCTGTGGAGTGTTTAATTGGAGTTTGGTGGTGGCTACTGCGGGATACGTTGACTTGCGCTAGCATTAGCATTAGCGTCGTCACCACTGTCATAGGCTTTGCGGTTTGCCAGTTTACACAGCTGGACATCAGCTTGTGGTTTCAAAAGATCACACTCTGGAACCCGCTTTCAAATGTCTGCGGTTTCAGGGGCGCTAGCACGCCGCTGTTATGTAAAAGGGAGGCCAAACCGCAACAACATTGGTTCGTTTTTGATGCGAAAACTTGCGCAGTCCAAACAGATTCCTAGAAACGCATGTCAAGGTTAAGATGACTTTTTAGACCTTGTTTAGATGGAAAATGCAAAGAATAAAAAATTTTCAAAATGGCGGACAGATCAACAGACAGACAGTGTCATCTCTGTAGCCAAGCCGCAAGCATGGCCAGAAAAACAGGACCTGCTTTCAGGCCCCCTGAGGGCCTGGGTCTTTTTGTCACTATGTAACCTGTGAGGGTGGAAGTGGGTCCTCAAGTTGTTTGTCTGGACTGGCTCACTTAGCAAATTTTTAGTTTCAATTTTTGGTGTGTTTTCATCGGCACTGTTTCCCCACTGAGCTGCTGTGAATGGATGGTAAGAAATGGGAACAGTGAGACTAAATTTGGAAGATACCCAATTTGATTTGTCTAAGCTGTGACCGCTGAAGACTCACTTAAAGCTTTGCATTGACTTTTGAATAATTACAGAAATAGGACTGCTGAATTTGTCCCCAACCCTTTGACCAAAATTGCTTGAAGATGTGATCTTTATGTGGCCTGTATATTGAGAGAAGAAACAAAGTAACAATGCTTTTAATGTATATGTGAGCTTCCCATTGCTTTGGAACATCCATCTCTCCATCCATCCATTGTCAACTGCATATCCGGGGTTGGGTTGCAGAGTCAGCAGTTTCAGCAGAGGGCTCCAGGATTCCCTTTCCTGGCCACATCAGCCAGTTCTGACTGGGGGATCCCGAGGCATTCCCAGGCCAGTGCAGAGCAATAATCTCTTCACCTGGATCTGGGCCTGCCCTGGGGCCTCCTCCCAGCTGGACGTGCATGAAACACCTGCCTGGGGAAGCAAACAGGAGGCATCCTTATCAGATAACCTAATAACCTCAACTGGCTCCTTTCAAGTCAAAGGAGCAGCAGCTCCCCTCCAAGTTCCTCATGGATGACTGAACTTCTCACCTTATTCCTAAAGGAGACGCCAGCCACCCTCCTGAGGAAACCCGTATCAGTCATTTGTATCTGCAATCTTATTTTTCCAGTTATGAACCCCAGGTGAAGGAGCTGGGACATACTTGAAAAACATAACTTATTCTTTAACAGACCCAAAGCCGACAGGTATTTGATATTACTGAGATGGGAATATTTCCACTGGTCTGTTGTGTGTATTTCACATTTCCACTTCCACTTCAATGCTACTGAAGCCTACTTTAGCGTTTTCCCAACGTGGACAGAGTTAGTTTTTACCTTTTCCTTTGTAATTCCCATATGCACAGCCTGTCCACTTTGGGTATAACTTTTGTGTACTCTGTTAAATTTAAATGCCTTTTGCTCTTTATCCTCCAGATTTTAAGCTCATTAATCCTTCCTCCAGTGGATGAGCGGTCTTTCGGCATTGTCTATCAGGCTTTTGATGCATTAATGCTGAAAATCTAGAGTGTTGCAAAGGTAATGGACAATGTTTTAGGCTAAACTGGACAGGGTGTCCTGATTATGCTCAGCGGACTGCAGGGTCATCCATTAGTCACTCAGAGACTGGAGTTAAGAGAGAAAAGGATGGATAGATGGATCATCCAGTAGGTTTTTGTTCAGTTTCTCTTCTGCTTCAGCATCAGAATTCTGCAGAGATAAAATTCAGTTGCTGTTGCTGCACATCATGTTTTCTGTTGATAAATTCTGTTAATAATTTAGAAATGACAAGAGGATTTGAGGAACTTTGAGCGTCAGTTCGAGTGAAGCTGTGTACCTTAAAAACAATTTAAGGTGAGTTACGAAACTTTTACGAGTTCTAGCAAACTAGTTAACTTTTTGTAATGATTGATACTGTAACCCTTCAAATATTATTTAAACTATTGACTGGCACCAAAATTATCTTAACAAAATTGAACAACACACAAAAGCAGAGACTTACTCTTTGAAAAAAACAAACAAAAAAAACACATACCAAGGATTCTGAGAGACTTTAGTGTACGTCTACAGTACATAACTATTTGGCTGCATACTGTTTTAAAAATCATTTAGTAAGAGTTTAAGTCACCAGCTGAAAAGCTGCATTTAGTTATTTTATGTCATTACAAGCTGTCAAACAAGCTGAAATTACATTTGACATTATCATCTTATAGAGTTGTTTGTTTATTGAGGATTATAATTGATCATTTTATCTGGATAACAAGCTCTGTCAGTGTTCATCTCCGTGTCACTTACCGTGTCGTTCTGCCAGGACAGGTTATGTACAGTGGGTTCATTAGAGCATATTTGTTGGAAACTGTTGTCTGCTGCTGCTTGCAGTGGGGTTGGGATTAATTTAATTTACCAACCGGACCTATTTACCAACAGTGAGCTTAAAGACAGTAAATGAACTATAAAGCTGACAGCAACACAGAGTCGATTCACAAAAGCCGAGAGCTGCCATGGTCACGACTATTTTTTTTACTGTCATCTTGAGATCACAAAATCATCACCTCAAAAAATCATCTTGTTATCACAGGATAACGTCTTGTTAGAGCTTGATAGCAGGATACATGAATGCATTATCAGGGGAAAACAAGGCTCGCTTCCATGTGATAATGGGTTAAATTAATGCGTTATCATGAGATAACAATGCACAGTGAGACGGGCAAGTCTCATGGAAACTTGCATGGCCGTAATAATGTCTTTATCTCTGCAATTATAATGAGAACATCTTTATTTAAGCAGCTGCTGGCTGATGGGAAGATGGGAGTTGGTCAACATCTTTGATTATCACAAATGATGTTTTTTCTTATGACATCATATATATTTATACAGTCTATGGTTGGGCCACTTGAACCAGTGTAAAGGGAACCTAGTTGAGGTAGTGGTGCATAAAGTTGGTATATCTTACCCTAACAGTAGCAGGGCTTTTTTTGTTTGTTTGTTTGTTTGTTTGTTTGTTTTTGAGTAGTTTACCTCATCGGTCATTTTAGCTTCATTAACTACATGGCTACATCACTACATTATTCTGAATCATTTTTAAAGACAATGTTTGTGTTGCACCTGGCGTGACCTCAGAAATCTGACTGCTCTTATGTTGATCATCATTAAGTTCTGGAAGCTCTGAGTAATTTAAAGTACTCGCATCTGACCTTAAAGAAAAGAGTATACAGGTCTGTTAATACAGATTATTTCCATGCATTCATATCTTCTCCACACAGCAGTTTTAAGATTAAGATTTTAAGATTTATTGTTAAAAAACATGGAATAAACTTGGGAGAGTTAGTGATAATAGTATTTTTTTTTCTTAAGAGATTTGTTGGTATTTCTTTGAAATTTGCTTTTTAGGGATTCCTCATTTTGATGTGCTTGCCCTGAGCTTTACCTTAGTATGAATTCACAATATGTTCATAATTTGCAGGTTTCCTTTGAATTTCCAACAGGACACAATACTGTAACTACAGTGCAAGCCTGCCAAACATAAACCTTCCACGATGGCCATCATCGGTTCTGGCTTTGATGACCAGTCCTTAAGTAGTGAAGGCAGCTGCACCCATGTCTTCACAGACACAAAGGTCACTACAGTCAAAGGCTTGTTCTTTGAACGTGTTCAGCTGCTCCGTGGGCCGGAAGCATCACACCGGTACATTGATCCCTCCCAACAGGCCCTCATTAACGTGGGGGGCATCCGGTACACCTTCCCCTGGAGCACCATAGAGGAAGTCCCCCAGAGCCGCCTGAGTCGTCTGCGCTTCTGCAACACCCTGAGGGAGATTGCAGAGTTTTGTGATGATTATGACGAGATGCGGCATGAATTCTTCTTTGACCGCGACCCTTTTGCCTTTCGGGCCATCCTCAACTTTCTGGCAAAAGGGAAGCTGCGTCTGCTGCAGGAGGTCTGCAATGTGGCTCTGCATGGTGAGCTGCTGTACTGGGGCATCGATGTACGACTGATGGAGCCTTGCTGCCGCCATAACATGATGTCCTCTTTGGAGGAGGTGGCCAAAAATCAGCTCAAGGAGGACGAGTGGCGTAAGAAAAGGAGGACTCCCATAAAGGAGCCCAGCCTGTTCCACATGCTGGGAGAAGCCGTAGAGAACCCTCATTCTGGTGTAGCAGGAAAAGTGTTTGCCTTTCTGTCTGTCAGCATGGTGGTGGTCACTGTGGTGAGCCTGTGTGTCAGCACCATGCCAGAACAACAACAGGAGGAAACCATGGTATGTATTAACCAAAGAAATGCTTTGTGCTCCAAGGTAGAGTCACGAAACACTACAGAGTGCTAGCAACTTTTGTTATGACCTTAGACCAAATCAAGTGGTCTGCAGAAACGCTGCAGTGTTGTCCAGTGGTGTGTGTCATTTAATTAACATTACAGGACCCGCTGTGTGATGTCAAGTTTTGTCCTCTATTCCTTCCTCACCCCACAGATGGCGGTTGATCGCTTGAGGACCGCCCCTTTACGTGATTGGCTGCCACAGTGTCATACAGCGGTGAAAAAGTTGAGCCGGTTTCAACTTTTTCCTCCCCAGCCAGCTCGGACCGCCGCAGCCAAAACAGAAGGGCCTCACTCAGTTGAATGAGAAACCCTGTCTTTTCATCAGACTGGCAGGCTGTGTTCCAATCTGGTGAAAATGCAGGTTTCTCATTCAGTCGAATAAGGCCTGTTCATTTTGGCTGTGGCAGTCTGAGCTGTTGCGGCTGCCCAAAAAAACCACAGCCGGCTGGGGCAGAAATGTTGCTCACAAACTTTCTCATTTTTCAGGTAAACAGTACGCTAAAATATGTTTCTGAAAACCTTTTAGGTTAACAGAATCTTGCTTCATATTTGATCAGCACTGTCTGGTTTGACAGTTTGATTGTACTTTTGTGAGTTGGAGGGACCTCATTTGCATAAAGTAGAGATCTACTCGTAATTATGCAAATTCAGATATGGCGAGTGGTCCATCAACTCGCCATGCCGTACCCATCATACACTGGGTGGCCGGATCACCTCCTGTCCACAGAATATGAACTGGCTCTGTTGACTTGACGTACAACAACAGATTTGGTGTGTCTGTACTATTAAGGTCACTGTAGTCAGTCATGTTAAATAAAACCGTTCAGATTTCTCTAAGGACCAAATTTCAGGCGACTCAAAGCTGCTCAACTGCAGGTTTTTGCAAGAGGTTGACTATGATTTAGGTTGAGTTCCCTGATCTAAAAAGCTATACTCACAAGACAGGAATCAGGAAAGCATAATGAAGTATAATTTGCTCTGTTTCCACTGGATACCTGCAAATCATGTTGGTGTGTCTGGCATTCTTGGCCAGAAAGGTTTGCAACTGTGGTAACATCACTGATCTCAGAAGTTAAGCAGCGATTTCACAAGTTTGCTGCCATTCACAAGGATGCTAAGCTGTTTTCAAAGCCTTTCTCTGTTCATATGGAAGGATTATAGGGGGATGTGAAGTTGAAGCTCATTAAAATGTAAAAATTATAGAAGTTCCCATTAGGAATGCCCAATATTATTGGCATTATGTTGGTATCAACAGATAATGGCTTAAAAGATTAATTATGGGTATGGGCAGAAATCATATCAGCCACCCTGCAAACCTGTTGTTTAATTAGGAGAATTCAGTTTAATTTAAAAGTATAAGCTCCATTAAAAAGGGGAAAATTTTTATCTTATGCACCACAGAGCTCACAGTCTGTCACCGGGTTGTCGCTGTTTGTAACTCTCAAAAGGCAGATGAAACTTGTTTTTACTGTTCAAAATGTATTTTGCACATTATGTAATCCACCGAAATTACCTTCAGCTTTTTATTACTGAATGTCTACATTTGAATAGGAATACATTTATCATTTATGGTCGAATCAAATGTTGTTTGTCTTGTTTTTTGTCTCTAACAAATAGACTGTCACAGAGTAACAGGTAAATTCTAGTACAGGTGAGACTTGGTGTTCTTCACAATGAAAAAAAGTGTGTATATATCGGTACTGTTATCAGCTAGAATGATTTTTTTTTTAATATCAGCAAAAATCTAACATTGTGCATCTCTAGTTCTCATCTTGATAACTAGAATAAAGGCTGAGTAAAAACTGGTTCAAACAAAAAAGCATGGTTCTCAGACCAGGCAGGTAAGATAAAAAGTTACAGCAAAGTTTACTCAACATTTAAAAAGTCAACAAGGCAGAAAGGTGAGATGTAAATGTGTCCATCCAGCAGGAGATCAGTCTGGAAAGCAGGAGTCCTAAAGGTGGGCAGGTGGCCAAAGCAGGCAAAATGCAGACAGGCAGAGAAAATGTCTGGAACGTAAAGTCGAAGCAGAAGAGACAATAAGGCAGGAAATGACAGGAAGTGGACCTATATCCTACTGGACTGACTGGAAAATGGGAACAGGTGTGCAGGGATGGGTGAGGTCAGGTGATGGGAA
>JAPQLA010000024.1:22223659-22236722 GCA_029822935.1 Naso vlamingii | reverse complement strand
AGGAATATTGACTTGTTTCATTTACTGTACCTCCGACAATGACAGATCAGTGTCCACTAGAGACCTAAATATTTCTGTTGCAGGCCTTATGTGAATTTCCAGCCAAATCAGAGCTGCTCACAAAAAAGGCTAAAACAGATGATTTTTATTTATTTATTTATTTATGGCATAGGCCTAAGTTGTAGAACTGCAATAAAGTCCATATTAAGAGAAGTAAGTTTGTTTTCCATTTGTGCACTAAAGCAATTTCTAATCAAACAAAAAGCAGTAACTATTTCTCAATTCACATGTATTTTCAGGGGTTTTTTTCAGTTTCTGAACTTTTTTATCATAAATTTCTATTTCTCTTCGATCCAGTTTGATCTCTTGGGAACATACATACATTTAAAAAAAAAAAAATTGTTTAAAATCTTGAATTCATTCATAAATATGATGAGAATTTGACTAATTATCTCGTACTTTCCTTAAACATTCTCCGGAGCATCACTGATCATCATGATGTCTGTCTCTACCCTGGCTTCTGTCATCTTATAAACTGATGAATATTGTTGAAAACAAAGGAAGAAGAGTATTGTTAGATGATGAAGAATACTCACCATGCTGATGGTGTTCATGTTGTCACCTCTGGGGTTTGACAGTAGGATGAGTCTCATATTTATACTGTCAAAAAGGAAGTTTATCTGCGTAGGCGTTGGGACAGTCAAAAACCACATTTAAAGGTCAACTGCTTTCATGTGGATTGTAAAGTTAGAATATAGAATTAGATAATTTTGACATGACACTGAAATTAAGGTGATAAAATGATAAATTTGTTTTTTGGTCAGGCCCAGTTCAGTGAAATTCATGAATGTTCAGGCATCTCTTTTCTCTGTTAGGTGAAACTGATATTTCCAGTCCACAAAACCAGCTTCTCGTTTCCTGGAATTTATTAACAGCTTATCAATTTTGACAACCAAATGTGGTGATGGCCCATGCATCCAACATGCAAACTATGTAACTGCTCTCTGTCTCAGTGTTTTCTGCCCCTCTCTACAAACTACTGTCAAGTAAAAAGTTAATTAATAAAAGTTTTTATGAAAAATGTGTTGTCAATGTGCTGACATATGCCATTTTGTGTTTTCTTTATCATTATTTCAATAGTGAAAGTTCAAACAATTTTAAATAGTAGGCTAAAAAATAGGATAATAGAAAAAAAGTCCACCCTTACTCCCTATTTTATTTAATTGTGAAGCAGTTTAGCTGCATTAAATCTGTATATGTCTAGAGAAGTTAAGAATGCAACTGTAGTAAATTACGGCTCATGAGTCACAGGTTTTGAAACTTCAATTTATTAACTTAAGTCACTGCAGAGTTTTTGTAGTTCCTCTCTTTACTGTCTTTTGCACAAGCAGGTCACCATCATCATCACAATGAGTGATGAACCATACGGTTTTCTGATGATTTTCCGTCAGCTGGTTGTTGAAACAGCTTATAGTATGTGTTCATAAGTCAGCTTTTTTTCCTCTGAAAGACTGTGAGTCACATAAAAAAGTATGTATAGTAGTATGTGAAGGTGCTGATTAAACAAAGTGAAATTAATCATGTTCCTGCAATGAGTCATACATGTACATTATCTCTATGACACACCTCCGTTTCTACTGAATTTGAGAACATGCTGCAAATATAATGGGGTGTGTTTTTATGAATAAGACATCAGACATTTGTCGTTTTGAGTCAGAGAATCTCGCCTTGGCTTTAACCTTTCTAAGTTTTGGGGTCGTCATGATCTTTTTATGTAAAAACTGGTGAAAGAGATTTCTGAGAACTGTCGGTGCTTTTTTTGTTCAAGAGCCTACGTACAAGTTTTTTTAGACTTTTTCAACGGCATCTCACTGAATGTTGTATAATACCTGTGCTGATGTGGTTTAATGTAAAGAAGGGCAATTAAATTGACCTTCTAACTAACATTATTATGCTTCAAATACGGAAAGTAAAAAAAAGTGAATTCTTTGCCAAAAAATGCTTGGGGAAATAACAAGAAAATTGTTATGTTGTTTGAAATGTTTCAGTAGAGATGCCTGAAGGAAAATTTTTACACCAGTAACAAATAATGCGTTAAGTGTGAAAAAAGAATTTTCCCTGCAAAACCACCTTTCCTATCTCAAAAATGAGCAAAACTTCCATTTTCAACACAAAGCAACTTTGCTTAAATGAAATTTACTGTCAAAAAATATCTATACATTATTATTGAAATGCACAATATTTAATGTCTGCTGCTAGAGGCCTCCCAGTTAAAACAATCGCAACTGCTGTGTAGTTTGAGAGGTTGTGTTATACTATGGGATCATGAGATTTGTTTATTTGATTTTTAAGCGGCAAACATTTTAGACATTTTAATGAGGGAATGTTACCATTTAGTCAAAATAAGAAATATCAAGATATTCAGTGAGTAAAACGCGATTAAGAACAGAAAAAGTTTGACCCCAATGTTTGGATTTTAATTACATTTGAATTTTAATACATTTTGGTCTGGACTGAATTTTTTTACCAAGTCCTAAAATGTTCACTGTTATCTGAGGTGCTACTTCTGCTGACTTAATGTAGGCACATGAGCTGTGGTGAGTCAGTCTCAGGTCAAAATTCCATTGATATGCCCCAGGATGACTTTGTCTCGTGAGGAAATGTATTATGTGGAAAAATATGTTTTTAAGATTCAGAAGACAGTGTGATCATTCAGGCTGTGAAGTTTCCCCTGGAGAGGTTTCTGGCCACAAGGTTTCTGGCCAATTTTATGTCATGAATTTGGCCCATAAATTCATGACATAAAATTGGCTTTTTAGCTCTTTCTTTCCTTTTCCATGCAGGAAATTAGACTTGACATGATGGATGGAATATTGTTAAATCTTTACTTAACCTCATTCATCTCCAATTTGAATCTGACCATAATCTATTTAACCTCACAGGGTTACAGTTCAAGGCTTTTACCTGTTATAAATACCATAACACGTCTTTTTCACATGTCAGTCACATAACCATGGGAGGATTCATCATCATCAGTCATGTTCAAATGGATAACACACTGATATGTTGCACCAGTGGAAGGTAGAGTGGCTTAGCAAGGCAGTAAGAAGGGTCAAATGGGGACAGAAATAAGGCTGGGTGACATGTTGATATACACTGTGAGATGGTGTAAATTTGTCAAATATTGAAAATTTGGCAGAACTGTTTGTTTGCCATTCTGTGTCTGCTTGGTACTTTACTTGTGAGGACTGCATGACAGAAAATAGCAGTTTGGGCTGTTTTTAGTGAGCTTATGAAAAACTACATTCATACAAAAATAACTAAATAATCAGGAAAACTTTTCAGAGGAACATAATGCACAAAATCAGTCACACTAAGAGAAAAAAAAATGCGGAAAGACCTTAAAACTTCAACTTTATCAATGAACTTCTGCCTTTTGCTTTTCAAACAGGAAGCTTCCGCAGACAAACCAAAGTTAGTCCATTATCCGTTAGGACAATTAAATAACATTTCTTCATATAAACAACAGACAAACTCTTAACTCATTATTCTAATTGTCCTAACCAAAACATATTAACAATACAGATGGTTATGGAACATTAAAAAGACTATTCCCTGTAGCAATGGAAACCTCAATCTTGGTCAGACTAGTTCATTCCCATGGCATGGATTTCATCAAATACTCACCGTCCAAGGTGATCTTTATCAGGTGATCACACATCTTCATCACAAAGGAGACGATGGGTATACCTTTGGGTGGATAAGCCTCCTCCAACATCCTATTGTCCCTATTCTTGGCTATTTCTGAGACACGTACAAGGGGTTTTATCTGACTGGGTGTGGTTAACAGTGGTTCTTTCTCTCCTAATATGGAAGAGTTGAGAGACTTGGAAGAGTGTACGGATTATGAAATAGGGTCACTGATTAGCTATGACATCTTCAGAAATGCTTACCTGGCTGGAAAATCTCACCACAGCTATAGGACTTGTTCAGCTTTGGCCTCTCTCAAGAGAATACCAGGCCAAAAATATCAACACCAATACATTCAAATGGTGTTGAAATTACAGTGAGAGAGATGAAAGGTCACGGGTTGTGTAAGTTTTCTTGCTATATTGGCTGTTTTTGTTTTGTTTTTTGTTTTGTGCATCATTGTTCAAGTATCCTCAGGATGTGATGTCACTGATTATTTTATCCATGAAACATTTTGTCAATTAATTTTCCACACAACATAAAACTCATATCAAATTCACAATCTAAATATATTCTACTTCTTTATATTCTCTAACTCTGTGGTTATGACATTAAAAGTGTATAATAAACCCAGAGATCGGAGAAATAAGCTCTTTAAATCTGAAATGAAAACTGTCTTTTTCTCAGGCAGTGTTTTCAAGTGGAAGTGTTACGTTGAGTGGACCAAAATTTATCTGTTCTGGCCAAAGACAAGTGAAAGTCAGCCAGTTTCCTACTGGCCAACAATTTAAACATGAAAGACTTATGAGTTTTTAAATCACAGCAGAAGTCCTCCGTTAATCTGTTCTGTCTGGCAGAGACTTATTTATAAGGAAACAGCACATTTTTTACAAACTGACTTTAATCAGATCACTTGACATTAGTGTTCACAAAGTTACACAAGCTTAAAGAGGACCAGTCGGGCATATATACAATAAAGATCATACATCTAATAATATAAAACTGGTAAAACAAAATATAAAAACAAACAAACATCACTTCATGAACTTGCAGCATTTGGAATCCAGTATTTTTTGATAAAGTAAAAACGACAAGCCTTTACATATTCTGAAAGTAAAATTATGTTTTTAAATAGAAAACACATTGCACTCCTTTGTACATTCATTAAGCTGACAATTTTTTTTTTTCAAATCAGATTAGCTTTACTTGCCAGCAGTCCAATACAAACCAACAAACAAAGGAAAACTGTAGAAAATACATGTATTTCATTATGAAACCAAATCCTTTCTCTCAATCAGGGAGAAAGCAATAATAATAAAAACACAAAATCTGCCAGCTTCCATAAAATAGTGTGCTATTTACATCTTAAATAATTTTTCATTTTTCACAGACTCTGGTCAAAAAGTTCCCAGAAAACATTTTTTATATATTTTTTTATTTGAGTATGCCTGGAGTACACAGATGTGTGATAGTGTTTTAGATATTCTTTTAAGGCGTATTAGATGAATCTCTGTAGACAGATACTGTAGATGGAGGGTGAATTTATTAGCATCCCTTGTTTCCTCAAATAATGAAAATGTCTTTTTTTTTGTATAAAAAAATCAAAGCTGGTTCAGAAAATTACAGAGGCAAAAAAGAACTTATCTTCCTGCATTTTTGTTACAGTTTTATAAAAATACCTTTGGGCACTTAATACATAGCTTGATATCATGTGTTGATATCTTGAGGTGTTTTCACACCTGCCTTCTTTAGTTTGGTTGAATCAAACTTCGGCTCTTTCTCCCCCTTGGTGCGGTTGTTTGGGTAGGTGTGAACACAGTAAATGAACTCGAGCACGGACCAAGACAACTAGATCTAGACCTGTTTGAAGAGGTCGTCTTAGTCCGGTTACAAACAAACTCTGGTATATTTCATCTGTGGTATGAATGTAATCTGATCTTGATCTGCCTCAACTTAGAATTTTTTGACTAAACCAGCCCCCGTAGCCAGCTGCTCTGTGCATTATGGACTGTTGATGACTTTGTAAACAAACAGCTAGCAGTTTGTCTGGACACATGAATCGGGGGTTAACTTGGCGACGAAATACATTGCCTTCTTGATTTTTGTGCAGACGATATCGCCCAACAGCTAGAAAAAATGCATACAAATTATAAAGTGTTGAAATTACATGTTTAACAGCTAAAGGAGAGGTGATTTGACGGATGTGATTTCTGACCAGTGAATGGAATGACAGCTCCCACATGACTTTTGTAGATGCATTTTGGTTTGCTCAAAATTTTGCCGTGTGAAACCAAAACGAAACAAAGGTAAAATGCAAATGAGCAGAAATGGGCACACTCACAGCAGACAATCTGTACCACGCCTAAGCATGTTTGACCCCCAAAGTCCAGTTTATTTGACTAGTGTGAGCGCTCCTTACTGTGCTCAAGCACGGCATGCTGTCGGCCCTGGCACGGTGGGAGAGGTGGGCTTCAGCACAGTACGGATGCACATGCATGAGCACAGGCACGGAGCGCTGACATTGCTGTGACTCTTTGCGGAGGATTCGCCTTAAATTCAGGCAGACAACAGCATACAACGTACCGAGAAAGAGCAATGAAAAAGTCTGTGACTGATTTTAGATCCAGAGATCAATTGAACAATGAAAAAAAATGAAGGTTCAATATTTGAAAATATGGATCGCATTCCATAGATCAAGCATGCTCAGGCACAGTTAGACTGGAGAAATATGAGTGCAGGCCAGCAGGCGAAAGGGAAGGGGGGGACAATCGTGCTTCAGAATGGTACAGGGCAACTGGGCAAAGTGTGAGTACACCCTAATCCACTGATTCGGACCACATGAACCAAACTACAGGGGTGAAAACACCCTTAAAGACCTGCCATTGTCATTTGACCCATGTCTGTTACTTTTTCACATACAGCTCATTAAGTGTATCATTTTATGTTTGTGTGGCAATGCATTAGTGTCTGTTTATGCTTTAGATGGTATATATTCCTGTTAGCACCCAGTGCCTTATTCATTTAATGTCTTAAGAGCCTTAAAACACGACTCATCCTGAAGCATACTGACAAACATTTTCTCATACATCTTGTGTGCAGAGGTGGTCCCTATGATGCGGCTGATCTTCTTCAGGCCTCTCAGCAGATGGCGTGGTGCCCCCTGGCTGCGCATCACCCTCAGACTGTGAGACAGACCTTTGGCTAGATCCAGGTCATAGTTTGCTGTCTTCCAGAGGTGAAGAAGCTGCAGGATGTACTGCCTGGGCAGGCAGGTAGAGATCACAGCCTGGACATCCTCCTGCCTAACTTTGACCCCTGGCAGGCTGTTGGTGATCGTCAGCAGGTCATCTAGAGTCAGGTTTTTAAGACTGTTGCAGCGAGAGACTTTCCTCTCACAGTGGTTCACACCTGCATGGACAAGATACGAACGTTAATGCACAAATGCAGGAATTGATTACAAAATGGCCAAAACTAAAGTGCAGATTGTGTGCATACCTTGTATGATGTCGTACATCTTGTCCTGGTCTTTATTCTGCTCCCTCCACAGTCGCAGCAGCTGGAGGACCTGCTGCTGGGGAGAGCAGGTCTTCTTCAGCCTCTCCAGGCTCTTGTGATCCACCCTCCGCCCTGGAAGACTCTCCAACAGCCGCTCCAGGGGCACCGAGGACAGTTTCAGCGAGGAGAGTGACTCGTAGACTGCCTCCTCACACAGAGTCACATCTGTAATGAATTGTAAGAGAAAGACGGAAAGGGAGAGTGGGTTTAAAACATTTTATATTACAACATGCAACAAGGATTGACAGTGTTGATTTTCCCGGAAAAAACATGCTGAAACAAGTGGGAACAGTTACTGGACATCTGACAGCTTAAAACAAGAAGAAATAACATATTCTTTTCTTTCAAATGAAAAATGTTGCTTATACTAAATACAATTCATCACATCATAGTTCATAATCTGTGTTTATACAGTTCTAAAATGACCTGATTAACTTCATCGTGTGTTTGACATTAGAAGAAGATCCTCACAATGAAAGACACTAAAATATTTCCCTCTGTGCTGCAGAAATGGTGCCCATTCAGCGTTAGCTGCGGGCAGCAGGGGGTACACGTGTTTGCTTTATGGTGCTGAAAACAACTTATTTCACTGACGTAATGACATTTGCGCTCCAGTTTCAGCATTTACCCCTGTCCAGTTTTCTGTCACTTGTGGTCACATTGATTCCTGTACAGCAAACTAGATCATTTCAATGGAACCGTATGACTTGTACGTGAGAATAGTTGGGGAAATTTTACCATTTGCTCATGTCACTTTAATCCTTAATCTAGTGTACGATGCAGCAGAGGGCTGCAGCACAGTACACAATTGGACCAGTGAACAAATCTATCAAAATGTAACTTATTCCAGGTTTCGCTGAACATACACAGGTTTTGTTTAAGTTAGATTCTGACTACATGGATGGTCTGGTGTTTGTGACTGTTTGGATGGTCTGGTGTTTGTGACTGCTTGTAAATTGACCACAGCCGAAACAAGGATTTCCTCTTTCTGATCCTCATTGATGATTCAGAGGCCCCGCTGACATCAGTACGCACAGGAAAAACCAAACCAAACCGAACCTGTCCTTGTTGTTCTGCAACAAAAAGCAGCAATAGAGCTGAACTGAAGGAAAAAGTTGAGCGGTGCTGAAACGTGCTGCTGCACCACACATTTGCCTACACAGTTTCATCATCACATGCGTCACATTTCTGCAGGCTGAGGTTCTCAGGGCAATGAGGCCAAAGTATTTTTGAGAAGTGCAGGCTTTTAAATTAGGGAAACCTTACACATACCTGCTCTTACTGCTGGTAATCAAAACCAATTACGACTCATATATTGAGAACAGCCCAAAAAAAATGACGTGAAACCGAGAACATGAAAATGCAACTTTCATACGATGACAATGCATTTCTGTATTCATGTGTGTGTAAAAATGTTTTCTATAGACTTGCAGAACATGAGAAACACTGGGAAATTAAGAGAACGTTTAGTAAAATAAAGTCAGAACAGAACGATTTATTTAAATGGGAAGAGGATATAAGGCTTGTTTCTCTGATGTCTGGATGATATACAGTAAGTGTGACTTGCTCTGTAATTGACATTCCCTCCCTGGCGGTTTTTCCAAAATCACATAGCAATTTCAAGAATCCCAACTGTTTTCAATTTTCAATTTCTTGTTAAAAAATCTGCTAAACTGTTCCAGGATCCGCTGCAGAATATCTGCGGTCATGTAGTCACCATGAAGACACATTGTACATGAACCCTTGAGGAGATCATCACCCTCCCTGAGGGCTAACAGCTCTGTGTGTTTCCTTCACGGTGTGGTATGCGGCATGCATTAGTGTGCCAGGATCTGTGCGTCTGCATGTGTGTGTTCCTCACTGACTGTGGTTTCTCAGGCCCTGGGAATTTAGCATCATATTTGAGGCTTTTCATTTCAAATTAATTGCCAGCATCTGTTGTAGTTAAAGTCTGAGCAACAAAGACGAAGCGGCTCATCTTGTGCTTGACTCAGTTTCCTCTGTTATTGTAGTTTGAGGATGTGACAATTAAATGAGTAATTGATCCATCATGGGTCATTTTGACAGGAGTGCCATAAACATCCCATTCGACTCTTTGCTCTGTCGTCTCTGTCTTGTGTTGGTTTTCAAACAAGCAAAAATTTGAAAAAGAATGGAATCTGGACAACGAACCTGACCGAGGAAATCCCCTGCCTTTAGGAATGAATATGACCACACGTCCAAAATAGTTCAGCTCTGGCTGATTTTAGCTTGTTGACAATTGAGGTTTGCTGTGTATACTGACACAAACAAACTCAACCCTTATTCCAGCCAGCATTAGTCCTAAAGCCTCCCATGCATTTTTTATTAGTGAGAGAGAACTGTACTGCAGTTTTGTATCACAAAGTGTCTCACCGCTGCCACACAAAGTGTGATGCTGAGAGCAGTCCAGTGTTGCAGTCCTGTCTGGGATGCTGCAGACGCTGTCTGAAGTGGATGTGCCCCATCTCAGTGTCTTCAAACCAGAAGCTGAGCAGTTT
This sequence comes from Naso vlamingii, assembly GCA_029822935.1. NCBI lineage: Eukaryota > Metazoa > Chordata > Actinopteri > Acanthuriformes > Acanthuridae > Naso > Naso vlamingii. Next base: position 22,226,958 of record JAPQLA010000024.1, on the reverse strand, counting down.
CTGTGTAGCTGGCATGGCTGGGTGGAGGAGTCGCTGGTGGAGAAATGACCAGCTGGACAAGGTTTACACACGGTATCACTCACTGGTGTACCTGGAAGAGATAAACACAGAATAATGTATGAATTTTAGGAATGAAAACGAGATTTTGACCAAATTAAATGCACTTTAACAAATATTTTAAACTGGAAATAAAAGATTTTTTCTTTCTTTCATTTCACACATATCAGCTGTTTTCGCTGTACATGACCTGCAGCACCTTGGAGCTAATCAAATTACTAAAATGATGCTGAGATTCAAAGAACTTGGACCACAGCGACATCTGACTACACATCATTTGTGGCTGCAGATGACTGTGTAATTCTGGAAATGAGTCACGCTTTAGGCTACATCTTGCTTTCGCATGGGAAATACCGCATCGCTTTGTTGATGTACGTAGAAGTAGAGCATGAGTAGTAGTACAATAACCATGCATTGCTTCAGCTGCAACCTAAGATGATCTCTCTGCTGATGTTTCAATTTGTCTCACAGGAAAATCCACTTTTATGAAAAAAAAAAAGCTTCTAAGACCTTTAGCTGTATTATCATGTGCACTGACATATGACTTATGTACTAACTTTTTAAAATAACAGTGTAAATGTATAAAAGTAAGTATAAAATCACTCTACTTATTTATGTAAATAAAATTTTTTAAAGGTTATAGCTTCATAATGCAAGTTCAATGTTTTCAAAAGATGTGATAATATTACAGTTTCATAATATTTAAAACAACAATTTAATAACTAGTTATTGATCTTTTTTAATCTAGTTTGATGATTTTTTATATTCACCTAAAATGTTACCACATTATAATTAACTGTTACCAACTTATATCATATGTCATATCATATACATACATGTAACACAAAATTAACATTTTTACCACTTTACAGTCAGTAATAGTTACTATAAAATGCATCAGCTTCTTGTATATGACCTGAAACACGTATGACAGTATAATGATGTCCGTGTAGTGGAACTAGTGTTGTAATCACATCCTCATTTTTAAAACTTTTTAAATGGTTTTTTTTTTTAGAAGTGAGAACATGTGGGTGGACAAGTGGAGCTTCTATCAGATTTAACCTTTGACTGGTTTCCTGCTGTCATGGCACTGCATGTACCTTCTTGAAAAACAAGAAATTACTGATACGCATACGGCAAAGTTCTTATGTCAAACGGATCTGCGGAACGTGCTTGAGAATGTGTCAGCATAAAACAGTGACACACGCTTAACGTTTCCTCTCTGAATGCACAATCAGCATGTTGGCACTTTATAAGAAAAGGCTGTAGAACTCATTTATAAGAGGAAGTGCTGTCTTTACTGTTCACATAATAAACTGAGCCGGATGTGTCGTTGCACCCACAGGGGGCGCTACAGCTGTGTTTATGACTTTAAATGGCCAAAACTCGGTGGCCATCACTCTGATCAGTGCCAAACTTTGTGTGAACATTGTTGTGGGCTCTGCCTTGAGTTTGGTCACACAGAGAAAAAAATTACAATGCACCACCAGGGGACACAGCAATGCTTTACACTTCACATTGCCGTATCAGAGACTTAGGGGGAACAGCAGGGGTGACCCCCTCTTTTTGTTAAGTAACTCTCCTTCTCCTGTGTGTGTGTGTATGTGTGTGTGGTGGGTGTGTGTGTGCCTTGGCAAAGGAATGTACTCTCTGAGTGCCTTTCTAGTTTTTTTTGTCAGCTAGCATTAAGTGGCAAAATTAAACGTACCGTTACCTTGAATAAAACTAGAAATTTCTCAAAGTTTGAGCATTGTCAGAAACATTTTGGATAATGTAAGTACACAAACCAATTAAATGTAAGATATGTTTAATCATGTGTATATTTCATTCTTAATTCTTCCCAATTGTGAGGATTTGCTGCATTTATACTTGCAGCTTATGCTTCATAATAAATGAAAACCTGAATTCAAGACTGTTGTGAAGTGGGGTTAATTGCTTTGCCCTAGATTTTAGTTCTCTTTAGCTGAATATTAATTGTTGTCTGACTTTGTTTGTTTGCAGCTTTACAGGCTTTATGCTTTATGCCAGGTCTCCGCTGAAAACATGTTTCCAACCTAACAGGCCCAAATAAAGTATTAGAAATTTTTATGAGCATTTTTTCTCAATTTTCTAGCATTTTATAGATCTGAAAATAATCTATCAATTGAAAAAATAACTGCCCAATTAATGGACAATAAAAATAGCTGAGAGTTGCAGCCGTGATAGAAAAAAAAAATCATTATTTGTATTGTGTCAATGATTCATGTGTTGCTTTTGTCTTGTACATTATGTCTCTCAATAGTTTTCCTAGTTGATAAACAGATAAAACCAGTTTCCATAAACACAGATAAACTAGCTAGAAAGACTTCAAATCTTTTGATCAGAGAGCGAGAATGTATTACAGCCAGAAACAAACAAATCAGGAGATCAAGGGAAGAGGGATTCAGTTATAAAAGGCATGTGTTGTTGGGAGACTGAGCCATCGTTTTTCTAACATCCTGTGGTTTAAAGGTCAAAACTGTGACTCAAGACATTACATAATGAGTCCTTCAGCTTTAGGGAGGGGATCCCCCTGAAGTGCCGTCTCATGTGTGCAGAACTTCGTTCGACAGATTATACATTAAATGCGCATTACAGGAAACGATGGAAAACAGTGTTTCATCTTAGAGCGGTGTCAGTGCTACTGGGGTCAGATGATAACCAGAATCCATGGAAAATGTTGTTTCATCAGTTGTGGATTCTGGTCTCAGTCTAGATGAAGTCATCAGAAGTGTAGAGCCAGTTTGCACTGCGGTTCCAGTAAAAATATCAGATTCTGTTCACTGGAATGTTGAAATTCAGCATCAGCCTCTCTTTAAGTTGCCCACAGGCACTACTGATGCAATCGGGAGAAAATCTGAAACAAATTTTAGGTCAGATGTCCACTGTGATAATGAGGCCCTAGGTTGCATCTGACCTAATAACTGGCTGAATTTGGTGTTGTGTTATGAGAAGAAAAAGGCTCAAGCTCTGTGCATCGAGAACTGGAGTGATGGACATCACTGAACAGTCTTTACTGGGCTCAAACAGCAGCAGCCTGAGGGACATTTAGGTGTCTTAAAGCTTCAAATACAAGAAACCATCTTTCTATTCTTGTAAGAATAAATCCATTAGATAGAGGTACAGTGTTTTCACACAATGACTAAGTTAGCCCATGATGTTTTGATAAAGAAATCAATATTGTAGGTATCAGAGTCAGGAATTCTAAAAGGGAAGAAATTCTT
>JAPQLA010000024.1:22211702-22223559 GCA_029822935.1 Naso vlamingii | reverse complement strand
TTTTCCTTACTCATGTAAACTTGTGCTTTTACTCGGGTAAAGTCGGGGAAGGAGACGGTACAAACGGCCATTTCTGAACGTCTTTAAAGTTTCCTTTCTAGAATATGCGTGATAATAAATAAAGGGGAACAAGTAATAAAGGCCGGAATATGCCATACAAGAGCAAACACTAAGAGATGAATGGATGGATAGTCATTCCTTTGTCATTCTTTAACTGACAGATATACAACACAGACTTCACACATTTATAACCAAACACTTACCGTAATTGTGGCTGTGTCACTGAAACCGACACTGTATGATAGACTACTGCTGCAGAAAAGAACTAGAGAATTCAGGGGAACTAAACTTAGCAAAACGAGCTTCCTAAAAAGATTTTACATTTTTCAGTCAACGTACATTGTGCTGTTGAAGATCACGTCAGCAATTTAGCATTGTCTCTCCTTTTGAATTCAAGAGGAACCAGGAGAAGAGAACACAAACATGTCAACGGCACAAACACATAATGTGTACCCGAAAACTATCTAATAAAACAAATATGAGCTGGTTCATCTGCCTTCAATCAGGTAAAAGCCCTTAAATTAAACGTATCATTGTTCAATCAAAATTACGCAGACAAACTTATGTGCACAGTGTTATGAGGAAATACGGCTTGAGTCACAGGGAGTGTGACAAAGCTACACGAAAGTCCGGTAATAAAATCATTCATCTTCATCTGACACACATTACACACTGATGAGTAAAATGTTAAATCTCCTAAATGATGCTCACAGATATGGTGCTGTGACAGCAAATATGAATATGATGAGTTTTTATCATATGATATTTAAGCAACAGACACTTTTCCTCAGTGGAATTAAAGGATGCTGTTCTAGCAATAAGTGACCTGAAACAGCTAGCATTTAAGATTGTGTTTGCAAATTGAGTTCATGAAAAATAGAGATCTTTTTCCACTCTATATCAATGTAAGGATGACATTTAATTTCCACAAACACTGTTTCCTTTTTTTTTACCCAAAAAAAACCAGCATTACATTTACCATTAAATTAAAGAAACCTTTTATCCAGAAAAACTATGATCTTTTTTCTTCTAAAACCAAAGCCCATAAAACAGAATTGCAACCATCATACAGTAGTTTGTCTCATTGATTATGTTTTTACTCCAGTGACAATTAATACTTATATATTAACACTTATCTTTCATGAACTGATGACCTATAAATGTTGGTAAAAAATAAGTAAAAGAGCTGTGCTGAGAGAATTTAAAGTTAAAAAAAATAATTTTCTGGACTTTTTTTAAACTAAAACAAGACATAATATTTATCTGTGCTTTCACATTTAAAACAGCAAACTAAAGCCACATAAATCCAGATGTTTTGAATCTTTTAAAATGTCCTCTTTGAAAATAGCAAGCACATACAGGGGCATGTTACAGGCAACACTGCCCCAACTCAAAGCAGGCCAGGTGTGGAAATGCAAGACAGATGTGTGTTTATGTTAACACACACACACACACACACACACACACTTCTCCAAGATAACATAAAAAACAAAAATTGGACAACTGACGGTGACATATTTCTGGTTTTCTACATTTCTCCAATCTGTGTTTTTTTTTATACCAAACTTTAAACTTGTTTGTGTGTGACAGACAGACAGACAGACAAAGAGGTCAGAATCAGTATAAAGAAAGAACAAGTTGTTTCTGCTCAGAGAGAGGACTGCATCTGGAACATTTCATCTGGATCTGATTTAACAGAATCAGAGGGAAAGGAATAAAGAGAGAAGAGCCGATGGCTTCCAGAGATAAAAGGGAGAGGACGTCTTTATTGAAAAATGCTGATCTGTTACTGATAAGTATCTTTGCTTTGGCAGTGTAAGAGTTTCTTCCTTACATATAAGTCAAGCATATCGGAAACTGAACTGATTTTGCATAAAGTGAGACAGTGGAATAGTGAAGCAATGAAGGAACTTTGAAATAAATTACGTAGTGATGAGTCTCTATTCAAAATACTGAAAACGCAGAAGAGTAACAAACACACAAGCACAAATATCCCCATAAGATCACACAGACAAACACTTTTCCTAAGGTGAACTGATAGCATTGAGCTGATAGGACTTTTATTTCCTGAACCTCTCCCAAGCTGTGCACTGACTGAGTTCCTGAATATCTCGGTTTTGGCACAGATCCCTACTTTTAGTCATCGATTTCCTGCTGTATTTTTAAATCTGATTCACATGCTGACTGGGATGTGGAAACCTCAGAAGGCAAGTGAAACAAAAAAATAAATTCCAGTGATCAATTTTTTGTCTTCTTTGTGTATGGCTCAGAGACTAATGAAAAATAAGCTTTGCCAGGAACATTCCAACTAAGTTATTATTTTGTTTTCTGTGAAAACAGGTGAAAATATTGAAGCCTTTGTTTTTGTAATACACATTATGGCCACCAGAGGCTGAAGTGCACCACTGCTCTGCACATGAAAGTTTTGCAAGGACTTCAGGAGCCTTTAGGCAGTCAGGTCATCACTTCAGTCCATCAAGGGGATTTGATGACTGAATGGTTTACCTACTGACACTGCAGTTCACATCCTCATCATCATTTTTAAGCTTTGAGTTATTGTCATAATTTTTTATTGTTTTCTTTTTTCAGATGCTTTTTGTTTTCATTTGTTTTTTCATTTGCTTTTTGTTTCAACTTAATTGTCTGGAGAAAAAGACCAAATTTTAATTTTTAAACCAACTCTTTCACAATATAAAAAAAGACCTCTGCCAAACAGGCAAAAATTCTCCCTTGTGTGCTGTGAAGAAGTAGTGCACACGCCCTCTTGTGGTCAAAATGTGTACTACCAAAACAATTAGAAAAATGAGCTTCTCCAAGATTGAAAAAAAAGGAAATTATATAAATGATCCTTGGAAAACCTTTTTTTATGTAAAAACTTTTTTAACGTGTTTTCACAGATGTAAAATGAAACAGTAAAAGTTATTCTTCAAAACATTTTTTTTCCTCATCAGACAAAAAACGTCGTGTGTTTCACAGATGAGAAACGGGAATAAAGGAAGTTTGTCCCAGCTGAACTTTTTGTCCACGTTTTCTGAAGTAATAATGACAGGAGAGAAAACAATTTGAATGAGACTTGGAAAATGAATCACCAAATTATTCTTTTTCAATTGCCTGTTAAGGTTTCCGTGCCGGAGCGACAGACCCATTAAAATAAAGAGATCCATTTAAAATATTCTAAGTAAAACAAAAATAGTCTGTCGGTACATTTACCACATATATTCTTCATGTAAATCTTGGTCTTACCTAAAGCTGTTACTCCATAGCCAGGTGGACAGGTACTGTGTGCGATGCAAAACTCCACCACTAGGTGGAAACCTGGAGCACATTCACACAGCTGGTCATGAGTGCTGTTACACTGCTGCCTGACAAGCTGCCGTTCCTTACACACCTAAACACAACAAAGCATGGTCACACACCTGCTGTATGTTCTCAGTAACAGACAGTTAAGGTCAATCTGTGTGTACAAATATGAACAGAGATTATACTAATTTACGCTCGTGATCTGGAACACAAAGCAGGTCAATCTGCTGCTTCACAAGCTGTGTTTACCATATGGTATCCTGAAAAATTATATAAATCGCATACTAGAAAAGGAAAATAAAACACTTAAGGTTGTAGATTAATGACACATATTGTGTGGGGTATATTATTACATAATTAATCAACAGTGGCAAAATATCTTAACTCTTGGGGGAAATTGCTCTTTCATAAAAATGACAGGTGCAGCAAACAAAATGAAAACAAACAGCGTAGTCATGCATCTAACAAAAACAAAATAAGAGTGGCATAAAGTTGAATCTGGAGAATAAAAAACAAGTGTAATTCTTGACCTTGATATGAGTTCAGATTTGGTTGATTCACTGAAGTGTGAGTCGAAATATAAAGGAGATACTTCTTGCATGCAAAAATTTTTGTTCACACTCCTGAATGCACAATATAGAGACACATACCAAAAAGAAAAACACAATTTAGGGATTACTAAGAAAAAAATGTACCAAATGTTCAGAAGGTGTCATACATACCAAGGTGCAGTAATGACATGTATCCCCCCAGTGCCAGTCGTCAGCAAAATGCTTCTCAGGACAGGCCTGACACTCTGTGGGTGTGTCAGCGGTGCAGTGCCGTTTCACAGCCGTACCAGGGGGACACTTGTCGCACGTTAGAAGTTCAGATGTGACAGGGTCACGGTACTTGTACGTCGGTGGCACGGCCTGCTGCTGGAAGGCCCAGGAAAGAGAAGCTGTGAAGAGCTGCAAAAGAAAAGAAAAAAGGTTTACAAGTAAGTCCACAGCAGTGACAAAAATTTCTAATGAAACCCATCTCGTGCACAGCTCCTCTTTGGCAAAAGGTTCAAATGGGTTTTTTTTATATTTCGGAGCTCTTGCCAGCCCAAAGCTTCCCGTAACAACGAGTTTAAAAAAAGGTCAGAGCTGTAAAGTTGAAGCTCCTGGTGGACATGGAGTCCTAAAGTGATTTCCTCTGCTTTATAGAGAGCGGTTCCGGGAGTCAGAACAGAGAATTCAGCAAGAATGTCATACGTATAGATAACTGTACAGGGGCAGCCTTTCGAAACCTTTTTCTAAACTTTGTATGTTTGCAGGAAGTACTATTGTCCCTTTGTGCTGCCTGAAATCGTGATGTTAGTTCTGTGAGCATGTTTTATCCTATTATTCCTGATTGAGAGTTCACATTTACTTTTATTGCACTCTTGGCATTGTTTCTCACCATCTTAACTGTTTTCCAACACTTTTAAATGAATTCAGATGTTTTACTAATGCCCTTATTCTGCAAATATGAAATTAAAATCAAGTGTATGATACAACGTTGGAGACAAAATTACACAGGCTTGTGTTCTCTGACCTCATTAGTGCTACGCTACCCGTGTCAGCAGCTCCATCAGACTGTCTGCTTTGAAGCAGCAAAGCATCTGACGTGATCCAACGCAGATCTACAGCTGTTTAATACCGCCCTGGAGCAAGAGAACACCACACCCATATGTCTTTTTCTCTCCTAAAAGCAACTTTTCCTTATGGACAACATTGTAAGTAAGGTGGCAGTTAGCTAGCCTCTCAGATGGACATATGTCGCAGTTGCATAAAAAACAAGCCAATGTATCATCGCCTGAGCAAGAACTAAAAACCTTTGGCCAGACCTAAAATCTACCTAACAGTTGGTGAGCATGTTTGACGTGCAGCCATGCAGCTGGTTGAGGCCACATGCTGACCAGATGTTACACATGTGGCTCCCCCGATGTCCCTCAGCCATTGGCTCTGTGGACTTTCCCGTTGGCCGGGATTCATCCTCACTGCTTGGACAAACTAACAATAGGCCGTCCATGCATGCGTGTGTGTGCCTGTGTGTATTGTTGAATGCGGTTTTCTGCCTTTCACCATGTTTGTGTGCGCATTTTTAAAAATGAATGAATTCATACATCAAACAAGTCCAAAACATTCAAGTGTGTGTGTGTTTGCAGGAGTGCACAGATGCAGGAATGTGTGTGTTGCTGCATGTGTGTGTGTGTGTGTGTGTGTGTGTCTGTGTGTGCACGTTTGTCAGTGCTTTGTGTCCAATTACCGTCTTCCTCAGTGTTGGTCTGTGTGCTCTGTGGTCGCCTCTCCTGGCTGCTTATCATAAAAGAACTGTTGGAGGTTACTGGGCTTTCCCCATTTACCACCAGAATACAAAACACTCGCCCACTCAGTTCCACAGTTTACCCGCCACACAACATTGATCTCTTTCCTGCGTGTGTGCATTTGCACTTATCCCATTTATCTAAAACTTGCAACCACAAAAAACAATATTCTGTGTATGTGTGTAAAACAAAAGGAAAGAGTGAGAAAGAAAAGAATGTTTTTTTCCTGTGTGTGTGTGTGTGTGTGTGTGTGTGTGTGTGTGTGTGTGTGTGCACATGTGCTTGTGCATCCCTCATTCAATTTTTTTATTACGAAATATCTGGCCGCAGAAATATTTTCATGAGAAATATGTCTGTGTGTTTGTGCATGTGGAGGAGACAGTGTGCTGCACAGCTGTGTCCCCATCTGCCGTATCTTAAAGAACATACTGCTTGTGCTACACACTTCTTTGATCTGCTTTTCATATATGTGTATCTATATTTATGTTCTCCCTTGTAGTGTACACATATTCCTAATTTTGGCCTCAATCTGAAATGATGCACTACTCAGAAAAGAAAAAAATGCGGGGATTAACTTTGCGTCCTTCTATTTCTGTTTCGCAATGGAGGTCATTGAAAAAAAGGGTAAAAATAGATGAATGGGTTTTACGCACCATAATAGAAACCTACGCTTGAAACAGGGCGGCGAGTGCAGTGGTTTTCCCGGCAAAACCTATCGACCTCTGAGCAATACATTCGGTGGAAGGCTTTCATCCACAGTGACTTGCTGAGCAGTACCATGGCTGCATGTGTTTGTTTGTAGCCTGGGTGGCCCCAGCGGGAATCAAACCCATAATCATAGTCTTGCTCTTCAAATTAAGAAGTGTATATACACACTATTAAGCCTCGAGACCACATCCAATCAATTCTGAAACATCGGGAGGGTGGAGTGCAGCGAGGGGCTGACAGAGGGTCACCTGGGTACGGTTACACTTGTTTCTTCCACTTCAATCTTGGGTTCGAGTCGGGATGCGTTTACTGGCAGAGCTGGACTATCTTCAGTCATGAGCATGAGCAACATGTGGAAATGGTCAAGTATTGTTTTCCCCTCATACAGCACAGTAGTTTGGCTGGACTGCATTTATACACTAGAAATGTTCAGTAGGTAATATGAAATGACAGCACATGTATGCTAAGAGATGTTGCTGTTCAATATTATGACAGAAAAAAACAAAAAAAACAGAAGTGCTCTGTGGTTTCATGCACCCTCACACATTATACATCATATGTTCAGTTTATAACCTTGGCTTCTTATTATTCGCCGTTTTATCATTGCAGTTTCATGCGTCGTTAACCCCGTGCTTCAAAAGCAAATGTAGTGCACTATTAAAACAAAAAAGGGGGGTTTTAGTGGTGAAGCGTGTGAGTTCACACTTGTCTGGAATCAATCAGTTCATTTTATTTTACACCTTGATGTGGATCTTTAACAGACATTTTTCCACATCTTATTAACAGTTAAATATTTTAATCATGACTGGGCGAGCAGCTTTTGTTTTTTGGACTTATGTCTCAGATCAAGTCATGCTGCATCTTAAAATGGAGGTTATCTGACAAACACATATCCACCGTAGACGAAAAACAATGCCTAAGTAGAACTTATTTTTCATCCAGGCGTGACACACATCTGGCAGAACCACATTTTTCCAAACCAGCCAGGACAGTAGTTTCCTGCCAGTGAGGAAAAGAAAAACTTTTTGGGAGTGAATTCATTGGGAAGATGTCTAGTGGTGTGTGAGTCAGTCTATCAGCAACTAAAAGAGATATTGAACTTTTCACCCTCCTTGTCCCCTTAGAAGCTGCCATTTGACGACATCATGGACGACCACTGGAAACCCAAATTACACAGCAGCTAGGAGCGGCTGACAGCCATAATTATACCGTTAGCATCATCAGAGCAATGCTCAGCAAGAGGCATATCCTACATGGAGCACAGCCAGCTGAGAGGAAAGGATGCATGAAGGTATGAAGGTAATGATAATGGTCTACCTTCCTTTTGCAAGAAGCCCTAGAGCAAAGCAGGGCAGCTGCTATGTCAACGAGTGTAACTGATGAAAGCTGTGTGTGACGCGCTTGTTGGGGACAGCTGGCTCACTAAGTTGCCTTCCTCAGAATAAATAATGGTTCAAATAAAAGCATTTCACATTTAAATCTGCTTTATCTGAGAGAGTCTGCTTATGTAATCCTTGCCAGTAAATCCGATTTGAAATGAGTTGAGAGAAAACTCTGTGTTTATGCAGAGCAAAGACGACCTTTACCAATTCTCTAACAGGGAACATGTGTTTTTTAACAGATGTTATCCTCTGGAATGAAACAAACAAAGGCAGAAGTGTATGTTCCAGTCCGTAACGTGAGGTGACACGTAAGGCAAAGAACATGGACCAAGTTTCCCACAACAGGCTACAGAAGCCAGACATAGCAAAAAAAAAAAAAATGCACTCAGATGTTTACCACTAGTGAGCAAAAGTGTCTTTTGTGTTTATTCTTCGACTGGGTGCACATGTCATATATCTGACATTAAATAATTCCTGAAACAGTGCCAGTCCTTTGACGAGACAGAGTTTGTAAGACTTTAAGCTTTTGTTTTTCTGTGACCCGTCTGGTGTCAAAATGACATCCACAGTTAAGTGTGATGATGACAGAGTGCTTTGGTGAAACAGGATGAACTGCACTTTGAGCGCTGCGTGACAGATGGGCTGCAGCGGCATAACTGTAGAGTTCAGGCAGCTCACAGAAAAAGCTTCAAACAATGATCATACATGCTTTCCACCAGAGCTTGTAAAAGAGCAATATCCATGGATAACAGGTGAGGGATGAGTTCATTGATTTTAACTCACATGGGTAAAAAACGATTAGATAAGTGGACAGATATATGTAGCTGAAATGGTCGTAAGCACTGAACTGAAGATAAATTGTGCTAAAAGTGCAAGTCAGGCAGCTTGTTTATGTAAAATAGAAACGACAGATTGCTAAAGGGGGAAACCTTTTGATTTGTTTGGATATGATCAAAAAATTAGATTCAAAGGAGTGCACGGACTACTGTGATTGATAAGTTCATGGCCCAAGATAGAAGGAGCCATTTTTACAAAACCTGGCACATTTAACTTTTATCACAGTCCATTCCATCTACACTCTTAGCCCAGCTGTCGCTGTGCATTGTGATCCCTTCTTTATAGAAGTCAACATCCAAGAAATGGTCCACAGGAACCACTGTCAGAGTGGTGACCAGTGATCTCTGTCTTCATTTTGGGGAAGGATAAGCAGACTAAAGGGTGTCAAATCAGATAATAAGGATCAGGTATTGGACAGCTTCTAGTCTACATTCCTGGATGACCGCACAAAGGCAGATGTACGCGTTCTTAAACCAGCAACAGATTACCACAAAAGAATTTAAACTTTCTGCAAAACCATTCCAAGAACTGAACTGCTAATGCTTTTAATAAAAGCTGCATAGCTCATCTTCTTCTGCCTTAGGACACAAACTTATCATTCACCCATTATTAACTTTTACATACGGTTTCCAGAACAAATTAGCTTCAGTACTAAAGTAACTTCCAACGTATAGCATTAAGGTCTGTGACTACGATGTATGTGGAGCACATTGACATGGCAAGAAAGAGGAGATTTAGAGTTTGGTGAGCCTGAGGTCAGTTTAAATTCATGGCATGAGGAGAAGAGCCCTGGCACAAAGGGACCAAACCACACTACACCAGCCTATCCACCAGGCACATGGCTTCAGTTAACTGTAGAACGCAGGTGGTCTGAGGGGGGATTCCAGCTCTTAGAAGTGTGTGTGTGTGTGTGTGTGTGTGTGTGTGTGTAGCTTAGTGTGAATAAGGATTCTGTCTTTTTTTCACTCATAAGGAGACAGAGAGCTACTATGGCACATTCTGCCTCTCTGCATCAGTCTGTAATCACAGTTATTCAAATCTCTAATAAAGTTCAAAGTTTTTTTTTTTAAATTATAATCAACTGGTTGCTAACAATCTTGTAAAAAAAAAACTGAAATATGTGTGAGCACATGTCTGACATATTCAAATCGGCCAAGATTTTAATATTATTTTGTCAATTCCCTAAACCCAGCCAGTCTGCTGTCTGTTGTACTGCAAACCAAGCTGAGTCTGTGAAAAACAGTTTTGAATTCCAGAGTCTATTTGTGTTAATAACAATTGGTTGCAGCCCTAACATTGATCAATGACGGCAGAAGGATTGTTTCCTTAAAGTTTTGGGAATTTAGACCAGTGACTATCTTGAAACAAATACAAATTATTGCTTAGAATTTTCAGGAAATTGTCATACTTTATAATCCACTGTTGTTTTAACCAGTTACTTTAAAAATTATTATTAATAATTATACATAAATTTGTATAATCAATTAATCAATGTCTCTTTGGGGCCCCCGCTCAGCTTACATCAGATGTCTATAAATGAAGGACCCTGAAAGTCAAATCATGTAATAATTCACAAAAAGAAAAAAAAAATAAGAGAAGTCCAACAAATGAATTTAATTGGTGTAGCTGAACCGATGTTTATTTTTCTTCTTTTATTAGCTGTCCATTATATGTCAGTTTTATGTTGTGACAGTTTGGACGGGGCCTGGCTCCTTGGCGGGAAACCACTGGCCTCTCTGTCACAACCTGCTGCTGTTTACTATGGTTGGTTAAAGTATTTACAACCCATCCAGAGGACACACTAAAATGCTACTTACACATTAATGCTCCACAATTAACAATCTAAAAATGTCACATATGATACATTATCAATCACTGTGCCACATAACGGATAGTGTGGCATTTACTTTACTTACTAACCCTGCTTACAGCAGATAATACATCTTAAACTAGAAAGAATTCTAAGTAAACACTAGTTGCATTTATCTGAAAACTTAATATGTTTAAATATGAGACTTCACATGGTCTGTCTGTTTAAAAATTCAAGCAAAGTAAATCAGTCAGTCTGATCTAACATATCTAGTGTCAAACAAACTTACTACAGAAATTTGCATTATATCAGCCATGCTGTTTTTAATATGACTCATAAAGTCGTGAGATAAAACAGAGATGAAGGCCAGTGAGCGACTGACACAACAACTGTATCTCTGTTTCTGCTCTTTGTGCCTGTAAATCAGTCAAGTACACACTCACATTCACACTGGACAGATGAGTTTATCACACTTGTGCCCCCCCACCCACTCACACACACACACACACACACACACACACACACACACACACCTCTGTTATCAGCGCTATTGTTGATAGAAAAGGGGAAGTAAGGTGTGCGGAAGCAACTTGTCAATCGTTACTTTCTGAATAAACGTTTGTGCTTGTTTGTTTTAAACATGTTGATCTTGTACCTTCACACACCCTCTTTGTGCCCCCAGCCGACCCCACCTTCACACCAGCCATTGCACTCACCTCCTCACTCTCTTTCTTTTTGGGTGGGTGTTTCCCTTAAAAAAAAAAAAAAAAAAAAAAAGAAAAGTGTTGAGTCCGTTTGGCCAAGTGACCTCTACAACTTCTCCTGCCAGCCTGTGAACCTGCTGCCAGGTTTGGGGAAGTTGTTGCATCTAATGCCAACGGTCACAACAGAGACTGAGGGATAAAGATAAAGAGAGCGCAGATAACAGATGATACAGTAAGTTCCTACATCTGAGGAGTGGCTGGATTATAGGATGGATGTAGATTCTAACTGTTAGATAGTCTGATGGGTACCTGCTGACCCGTACAAACTAATGGAAGAGAGGAGACAGAAATCCTCCTCAACTGCATTATTATGTACTTCTGAGCCCCAATTCCCCACTGAAGATCACTTGACATGTCAAAAAAAACCCGACAAAACAACTGACAACATTATGTCTAATTTGGATGCCTAGTTACTGACATCATCCTGGGCAACGACCCAAACAAAAAGTGTGTGTTTACAGCAGACAAAACACAACCACATGTCTCAGAAACATACAGGGGAACAGGAAGAGCACACAGGTGCAGAAGGTGCATTTACTGCTAGATTTCTAAGCAATGACAATGTTCTAAACAAAAACAACTTGTGTTGGGGCGCCCGGTGGCTCAGTCGGTAGAGCAGGCGCCCCATATACAGAGGCTGTGTCCTCGCCGCAGCGGACCCGGG
>JAPQLA010000024.1:22192136-22204624 GCA_029822935.1 Naso vlamingii | reverse complement strand
ATCTGATTCACAGACTTAGTCATACATAAATTGCTGTTAATTAAGTCGAAGATCATGGATAAAGGTCTAGTATTAATCAGTACTGTTAATTGATGTATTAATTATCACAATGGGTTGAAACCATGGATTTAAAATTCCAGGAAGTCAGCAACCATGATGCCTCTGTAGCAAATGAGCTGGCAGATCTGTTTATTGGCCTACCAATGTCTTGTTGTTTCTGGGAGAGGAATATTGACGCTTGAGTTTTTTTCGAGCTGGGGATTGAAAGGCAGGACACTCATAACAGTAAACTTACAGTTAACGTTACTGTTATTATACTGCCTGACTGGCCACACACCTGCACTAATGCCGGAGGCTGGTGGGACAGGTGCAATGTGACTAAAATCTGAATATTTTTTGAAAAAGGGTGATTTGGCTGCACACAGATATCTGCACAAGAATCTGAATGATAAAGAGCTGCTGTTATTACTGACAAGCAGCAGCCTGGCTACGTGGCTGCATGTTTATACTGTCCTGCAGTTAAACGGGAGATGCTGGGCTTCCTTACAGAAATAAATGTCTGCATCTTGCTTGCCATGGCCCATTTTCTTTTGCACGACTCACACAGCTTTCTCTCTCAGCTAAATAGGAGATGTTCAGCTGCTACTTCTCACTTTAGCTGGGATAAGGGGAGAACATGTCAGTCTTGTTTCCCTTTTGGCAGCTAGTTATGAATAAATTTTCTCTGTGCAGAGATTCAGGCGCTATAACCAAAAACAAACAAAAAAAAACTGGCTATGTCTGGCGCTTCCCCTTATGACAGACAGAAGGGGTTATACTCCACGTACTTCCTGGCTCTCATGATGTCGGTATATTTCGTAAGAATCTTGGATCTCTGCACTCTCAACCAAGATGTTGCCAACAAGATTTTCTATATGTAAACAATAAAGACGTTACTTAAACCAGTGCAACCAGGAGACTGTTTCACCATCATTTATCTCAAAGACGTATACTTTCATGATGAGGTGGCATCCAAACACAGGAAACTTCGGAAGTTTGCCTTTAAGGGTATACTCTATGAATAAAATGGGCTGCTGTTAGCCTACCAGCAAGCCCCCCACAATTTCAATGTGTGTGGATGTAGTGTTTCAGCCGCTGTGCAACGCCTGACAATCTCATCGACATAGCCAGATCAAAGGTATTTTTGTGCTCCAAACAAACCATTTGGTTTTAGAGGTAAACAGCTTGGGGTTTTCAATCAACTGGAAGAAGAGTATCCCAAAACCATGCCAGAGGATGAAGTATTTGGGATAAAGCCTAACTCAGACAAGCCCCAGACATCTCTGTTGGAATTCAGACAGACAGATCTACAGCATGCACTTTGAAAAATGGGGCAAGGAGAGTCGGTTGCAGCGTGGACTGTCATGTCCATGCAAGTGCTGGGACTCATGATAGCAGTTTAGCCGATAGCTCCACTGGGGCTGCTGCATATGTGCCACCTGTAACAATGGTTTACTCGCCTCTGTTTAGATTCTAGGGGCCACAAGTGTTGCTTGGTGACCGTGAATACTGCAGCATGACCTGCCATACTGGGGGTCTCCACAGCGTCTGTTGTTGGGAACACCCAGTGCTACGTACCTCTATCCCTCACTGGGAACTCTTTGTTGGTGCTGGAGGCTTTGGTAAAGGATCCCTTTGAGCATCTGGAGCACCTCTCCTCAGGCAGTTTCATTTCAGAGAGCTTTGCTCCTTGCACTGACCTCAGCTAAGACAGTGAGTAAGCTATGTGGCCTGTTGGTTCACCCCAGCTGCATGCTGCTTTGTGGTTACCCATTGAGGCCACTCTCTGGCCAAACCCCTCCTTTGTTCATGAGGAGTGTCACAATTGAATGCTTTTTGTCCTCCACCCCATGCAAGGGAAGGGGGTAGAATTTGCTCTGCTCAGTACTCGCATTGGAATTGATGGAGTGGCTGGTAAGACCATGTCCAAGAAGCACCTGGCAGGCTAGGGGAGAGCTTCCCACTGTAGACCACTCGCACTCTACACGTAATATGGCAATGTGGATGGCCTTGTTTAACAGCATAAGTGTGGAGGTCATATGTTTTGATGGCATCCTTTCCCTGTTCATGTCATTTGGATTTATCCCTTGGATACGTAGGGACTAAGGGATGTAAGGCCTGGTGAAAAGGTGGTGTCAGCTGTGTTTCACCTGTTCCCCCTTGGAGCAATATGTACCTGCACTTCTCCATGCTCCTTGATGACCTGGAGTGTTCATTGGGTGTGATTGGGCCCCTGTTTTCTTTGTTGCAAGGCTTTGATTTATTGATTTATTTATTTTATTTTTTTAAAAGGTGGTCTGCGGCTTAGTAGGACTTGTCTAATTGCATATTATGGCAGGCACACGTTCATTTGGCTTCGCCTGCTGTACCCATGAAGTCCAGGAGAGGACAGAGTCCATGTGAAGTAGAATGAAAGGTATGGTATTGTAACTCTACCTACCTACGGACCCTCCAACACCACTCATTAAAGAGGGTGCTAAATGGCAGGTGGCAGGTTCAGTGCTTTCAGTATTGTGCACAATGCATATATTTGGTAGACATGTCCTCAGTGGTGGTCTATGCAAAATTTCAGTGTGTGAATGCAAGTATGCTATAGAAGGACAGTATTAGACTGTATTCAGACCAAATCAGGTGATCCGGCAAAACGCCGCAGGGTTGTTCGGCAGTGAGAGTGTTACTTAACAGGACCCATTGTGTGACCTCAAATTGAGTACTCTATTCCTCCCCCAATCCAAGCACAGCAATCAATCGCTGGAGCACGAATCCTTCATATAATTGGCTGCCGCAGCGTGACGCAGGGCTGTGTTTCTTTGAAAGTATAGCCGGATAGCTGGTGCCAACTTTTGTTGCTGCAGCCAGCTGCATTTTCTTCTGACCATCACTGCAGCTCAGACTGTCGCAGCCAAAACAGAAAGGTCTGATTCAAATAAACAAGTAAACCTGCATTATCACAGGATCACCTGGTTTGGTCTAAATGCAGCCTTACCCATAGAGTGCAGCAGTGGCCTCCACCTGTGCTTATAGTGCTCACTTTACAATACTATAACCCTCCATGTTTTAACATTAACCTTTTTCCAAAGACTTTGGTTGTTCTGGCTACATATCATTGTACAGCACTGTTTGAATACTTGTGTGATTCAAACACCAAAATGAATTTAGCCCAGATGAAGAACATTAGAATAATTTTTGTTTAATAATGGTTCATCCGCAAATGACTGTCATCCTATTTTCCCAATGGCATTTTTATTTTGAACACTGTTAATACATAAATGCAACCACAGACAAAGCTGCTTGTGGAGCTCCTTTAGCTTAGGGTTTAAGACATAAAGCATGAAGTACAGTGTCTCCAGTTTAAGTCTAACAGTGAACTCTTTGCTATATCCCTCTTACCATCATTGCTTGTCATCTGCTGGTGCCTCAAAAAGTAATTTATATAAAACTGTGGTGTTTGGATTTAAACAGATGTCATCCAAATGAACTTTGCTCTTCATGTTTTTTGGGCTGGGAGTTCAGCCCGCCTCTGACCGAAAGCGTCATTATTTGACACGCTGGGTTTCCCAGTTTGTCAAATACTGACGAGTTGAGAATGAGACCCAAAAATAAACAATTTCTACAAAGTGGACCCTTAGGTTCTGCTGTAAGTCAAAAGGATAAAGTGACCTTTGTGCAAAATATTTTCAGGAATTCCAGGCCACAATGCTATCTGTGTTGTAAAGACAGAAAAGAAGTATGTTGCCTTGTTAGATCTTGACCTTCTCATATTCTCTACCCTCTTCCTGTGGTCCACCTCAGAGTTCTTATTTATGGATCTTTCTCTGCTTGGGCCTCTCAGATGGAAATCACAGTGGACAAGCCGTTATTTTACTAAGTGAAAAAGCCTCAAAGGGATACAAAATATCTCAATGTGGGGCAAAGATACAGAGGAATAAAGTGGATAGAGGATGGAGGCGTAGGCAGCTTAGAGTAAAGTGGGGAAGAAAGAAGATTACATACGATAAAATGGGTTATCTGGTCCATTTGATACATCTTGTGAGAGTAGCAAAAGGGACGCAGAAGCACAGAGAGGCAGAGAGACAGGCATGAATAAAAGAAGAGGGTTCCAGCAGACCAGCAGACCTTGTGCCTGGTGTTCGAAGTCTTGCCAGTCAAAGCAGTGAGTCACATGTGACCTTGAGAGAAGAAATAACAGCAGAGGGATCCCGAGACTTCCACAGCAGCTGATGTGGTCACCTTGGTTTCCCTGGTGAGGTTTCTGAAGTGATTTAGGGGAAACTCTTCAGGGCTTATGAAATGCTGGCATCGAAAGTGACGCATGCAACAAAGCTAATTCTCAGGACATGTTAGCGTGTCTTCTTACTGAAGATGTCAGTTCCTGAGCACTCTGAGGATCACTCTAAACAAGTAGTTTAATGGTGGATTGTGTTTTTCAAAGAGAACACTAGGCCTACTCCTGGTGAGTTTACTAACTAGACTTTGGTTTAAAATATCTTTCATACTGTCATCGCTCTATGCACATGGTTTGGTATTTTTATACTGTATTTTGGGCCAGTCTAGTACATATGAGTCAGAACCAAGATGTACTACAGATGTTCAGGCAGTAGAAGACATAGTTACTGAGTCCTTAAAGAGGAGATTTCCATTAAAAAAATTCTATTGCAAAACTGTTTTATTGTTTTTTGTTTTTGTTTTTTTGCTGTTGTTTTTTGGACAATTAACTTTACTGTAAGACGTTTGTCTTTGTAAGACTCTAGTCTTTATTTTTTCTACCAGTTTTACCTAAAGTATCTTAACACAAATGGACAAATAGCACAACATGAACACAATTTAGCTAAGCTGAAATGCTTAACATTGTACATCAGTATGTTAACATCTTCACTGTAATTATGTAAGCACACCAACATTAGCATTTAGCCTCACAGAGCCATTAACATGACTGTAAAGACTTGTTTTTAATTAGCAAGAAGTCCACTTCATCAGTGGGATTACTGTTTTCATTGCATCTTGAGAGTTTAACTCACAACACAAACTGGAAAACTGATCAGTACATAAGCATATACATAAAAAAAATGACATGGGACTCTGAGTTGTTGAAGTATGAGATTAACATGAGTTCCTGAAATTGATGTAAGGGCCATATATTTATGATCAACATCACAAGCTCGAAATGCATCCCCATTTTCAATTAGTGGGAGAGTAGCAAGTTATGGTTATGGAAACACCACTTTTTAAAAAAAACCTTACCTTTAGACAGTCACTGTGATATTTAAGCAACCAATCAATCAATCAATCCATAATGGAGTCTGACTGTTAAAACAAAAATAAAAGGTGTTCATAGGTTTTAAAGGGATAGTTCGCCCAAAAATTAAAATTTAGTTATTATCTACTCATTGTCATGCTGGTGGAAGTTCGGGTGAAGTTTTTTAGTCCACAAAATACTGCCGGAGTTTCACTGGAAAAAGACATTGCAGTATAATTTCCCAAACAATTCTGGTGAATGGTGACTAGGATTCAAACTTTAAAAAAAAAAACAACAACCAACCAACAGTTTGGCATGTTGAGGCTTCTCGACACTTGGTTTACTTGGGATGAGCAGTAGAGAGGCATTTTATGGTTTTTAATATTATATTTTATTTTTTAAAAAAAATTAACTTATTTTTTAAAATATATTTTTATGTGTGACTCCTGGTCACCTTTCACTACAATTGTTTAGTAGATTACCACAACATCCTTTCCTATGAAACTCCAGCAGTGTTTTGTTGACAAAAAACTTCACCCAACCTTCCATCAGCATGAGGGTGAGTAGGATATAACTGAATTTTCATTTTTGGGGTGAATTATCCCTTTAAGTTCAACTGGAGAGATCATTTTTCAATTAAGATTTAAGGGTAGTAACATTTATCAAGACAAGATGAAAAAAGACAGTTTGAATAATCATTTCCACCTCAGCTTGGGACAAAGTGGACCTGGGCTTTGCAATGTCTTCTTTGTCTCACTCCATAGAGGATTACAGTGTGTTCATTTTTAAGAATGAACTATTTGGACATTTCTTTGCTGGGAAAGTATCAAATACTGTATAACGCATTCTAAATAAACCAACAGCTGAATTACAAGGACGTGTTTTACAGTACTTTAATTATTTTGCCGCCAGCAAGGGGAGAGTGACAGTCAGAGAAAGTCAACAGACAAGAGGCAGCAGCCTGCTTTTCTGTTTGTCTAATTCACTTCATGAAAGGAGTGCTGAATGTGTGTGTTTGTGCCTAATGTTTACTGTCCCAAATGAGAGCATGGCAAAGAAGTTCTTACTCACCAGCCACAATCTACAGTGGCGTGGACCCAAAATAAAGATGGCCTTACTGTGCAGCTACTGTACTTACAGTGTATGCTACAAGGCCTCACCCCTGGCGACCTCAGTTACACCGCCTCAGAATAAACAGAGTAAAAATAAAACATACCATAAAGAAAGCGGAAGTAGATTTTGGCAGCAGGCCTTTAATCTGACACATAATTTTAGAATATTTATGTTTCAATAAGAAATATTTATTACTCCCCAAAGCCAAACCAGATATTCCCCAGCGCAGAAAAATGACTGTGCATGTGGTCCACAGGACTTTTGAATCCCTTTAATAAACTGTAAGTAGTTTTACTAATTTAGAGAGGTGATATATGTCAATTTTAAGCACCAATTACAGTGCAAGAGGTCAGACTAGTACAACCAGTACAATTACATGATGTAAGAGAAACGTGATTTATTGTGTTAGTCCCACTAGAAGCTGGACTTTTGAAATGCATGTAAACATGTTAGTCTGACTGAAATTGTACTAAATCGAATTCCTCAAAGTCAAGCTAACACACCCAGATAATGCGACTGGGAGTTGAATATCTCCTGCATGTCTACGCCTCCATCGGACCCAGACTGGCCTAAGCAATCATTGCATTTGCACTGAAGTAAAGCGTAGATGTGAAGTGTACAGCGCTGTAAAGTTTTTCATGTTTTCACCATTTGGAGGGGATTCTGCTAGCCACTTGCTAACTTGTTAGGGACCAAGCCCGTAAGTCAAAGACTTTGCCTGGAGGGCAAGGAAGCAGTTTTAATTGCTGCGTTTATTATTATTTTTTGTTCATTATTATATTTCTGCATCTTTGAACCCAATTTTGACCCCCTAAACATGCTCAAAAACTCACCAAAATTGGCACACACATCAGGTCTGGTAAAAGATTTCATAAAATGTAAAAATTAACCCCCAAAGTGCCCAAACGTGCTCTCTAGTGATCGCTAGAAACACTGTAATGGCCACTACAGCCTGTAGGATTATCGTAGAGAGATCAAACAAAAACTCAATTTTTCGTCTCATCAAGACCTAAAAATTACCCACCAACATCCCTGACCTAAATCCAACAGAAAGTCCGTAATTTGCATTCAAAATAAGATTTCAACCCCAATTTTGGCCTCACACAATTGCTATCTCCTTCAAAGGCCTATATCGCATCACTTTCAAACGCTAACAGATGACTAAGGAGACACTGGCGACGAAAAGTTCTGAACAACATTGTAATAACTCAAACAGTTTGGATTTTATAAGCCCTCAAAGTTCGAGTCTCAAATGCCGTTGTCTGCCTCTTCAATTCTTAATGAATGGGAAAAAATCTCAGAGGCAGAGAAAACGCCCTGATCGCACACCTCAAACAACTGGCAGTTGTGGCTAAACTGTGACTTGTATCGATAAAACGACTGGATGTACAGCGGCACAAGGACTTGCTGAGCAAGATGATGTAAGTTTTGTCTTCTTAAACGTGGCCTCTACAGCAAGAGACAAAATCCCAACTTTTGAGTTGTCGTCACTGCCCTGCTACACTGTAGTGATTATGTGACTCACTCTAGCAAGGACAACATTCTGTTCACTTGGATCTACTCAGGACCTTCAAAATAAAAGCCCCAAACTCCTTCAAAATAAAAGTCTTTAAAAAAAATTTTTTTAAAGACCCTAAAACCCTTAAAAATGGATATTCTATCAACATTTAATGGGCTGGAGGCCATGACCGGGCCTTCCCAACGGGCCATGTGAGAGGTCCCGACCAACGCTGCTTGCAGCTTTAATTTGTATCTTGTTTGGCTAACCAGTATTCCCTGCTAGCCTCATCATATTATACCGTCCTACTCTCGTCCGCTAAAATGACATCCGGTTTGACATGTGTCTACCGTCTGCCTGACTGCATGTGAATGCAGCATAAGTCTGGCAGGTTTAATACTCAAACCATTACCTCCATTGATGAAAATCTCATAATTAAAGTTTTGACACATATGCTGAACAGCAGTTCTTTGGTGGGGGGGTTTGTTTTGTTTTGTTTTGTTTTTTTGGACAAACTCATCAAAGCCACAAGATATGTAGGCACATAAGCATATCAGTGCTGTGCTCAGTAAGGATCAATAGGTACAGCAGTTTGTCATCCATCTCTAAGTGCTTGCTCAAAGGAGATTTGTTTGTTCTTTTTGCGTAAAATGCCTTGAGCTGTCTCCTTGTTGTACTTTGGTGCTTTCTCAACCAGCTCCAGACCAGAGACTGTCTTTGAAGGCTCATGCATAAAAGCTGTTCCTCCGCTATTAAATATGATCTTGAGGAGCAACAATACGAAAAAAGGAAACTCAGACTGTGTTTTGGACTTCTCATTGCAATGACTGGATGCCAGACGGGTGTAATTATCAACATGATCGTTAAAGAGGTCAAGATGGCTGAAAAGAACAAGGGGGTGGTTGTGTCATCTGTGTTAGTACAAGTACAACAATTATAATTAAGAACTAGTGTCTTGTCAAAATAGATTAAAGGACACCAAAAACAATGATACTAAATAGCTTATTGTTGTTGGACATGTTGAAGATCCTGTGAAAATCCATCAGGTTAATAGTAAAAACAATTTTTGTCATCACTATGATTTATACAACTATTAGCAGTTCAATACTATCATAGTGCCATTAGCAAAATAAAAGCAGAATTTAAAATGCAGTCTGGTAGGTTAGTTGCACTAATGTTTTCTTCTTCTTTTTTTTCTTTAAGTTTGATGCAGTTAGATTTTACTGTCTATCCTGCAAAAGTAATTGCTGACAATATGGGAATTAAGTATTTTTCTGCTAATCTTCATTTTGTGACTTTAATATTAATCCTGCTAATTAATGATAGACAAATAATTTAATCTCTATCATATCATGTTACCCATCAAAGCCACACCTCTACCTGCATTGTGATTAAAAATGCAGATGCATTGAGGTTTCTGTGGTTATGTTGCAACAGTCTGGAGCTGGTTGCACAAAAATGTTACCAGCAGATCTGCCATGTGCAACATCATGCCGTGATTCCTTCATATAGCTTTAAGGGGACTCATCAGAATAAGGGAAAGGACGCCAGCATAAGCTTCTTACTAACTGCTGTGGATTACAGAGCTAATATGAATCACTCAGTGTTTATTCTGCCTCGCCTCCTTGATGCCATAATCATGATACAACTTTTCTTTTTGCACGATTGCATGTCAGCTTGTTAAAAACACAGAGGGGTAGGGATTTCATTTTTTTAATTACATGTTTTTCTTAGTGTGTCTTCACCAAATAAATTGACGAAAAAAAATTATGTAACACAGGAGAACCAAGCTGTCAACCTGCTCAGAGACACACTCAGTCTTGGCGCCAAGATTGCAGTGTCCTGCATCATCACACTCTAGTAAAATGCCTCTTGGCCGTTGCGACACAGCCATGCTACGCTCTGTGAGGATGTACGTAGGATCAGTTGTGCTTTGAGCTAAATACTAACATAGGCAACATGCCAACAGTTACATTGCCAACAGGTTCACCATTAGTTTTGCATGGTAGTCGCTAACTTCTGCTGATTAGCACTAAACAATATGTACAGCTAGGGGCTAATGGAAATGTTGCTAGTTTTTCAAGTAATTGTACTGTATTTAATTTTATTTTGCTAATTAGCTGCAACATGATCTCACAGAATGGAGTATCCTATGAAAGCACACCATTTTTCAGAACATTTTGCATGTCATGTCACATATTTTAAGTTGTTCGAGTGTCATACAACAGCATCTGCACTCAATGATTTTTGACGTGAAGTTCTTGTGACCCTCAGCTGTTCATCGTCATAGTCATGTCATGTCCATTGTCATGGTAAAAGAGCAAAACTTGTCAAGTGTTGTGGAACGGTCACTTATTGGTTAGGTTTAAACACTGATATTACTTGATCAGGTTGAGGCAACAAAAGTGCTTGGTTAGGTTTAAATGAACATACTTGACATACTGTTAATACCTAGTTTTAAGCTACATGTAACAGAGTTACGTGATTTAATTACAAAATAAAAGTACCTGTCCATTACAGTCACTGAGAAAAAAAAATGTGTAATTGAATCATAGTTTACTACTAATAAAATGTAATAAGCTACATTACTTTGATGAAATAATTGAAATAGTTACATTACTTCTTAAATTTTAAATAGGGTAACTACTAATCTGTAATCTATTACATTTTCAAAGTAACCTTCCCAATCCTGTTAATAACTTTCACTTTACTGGGTTTCACATGAGACACAAATGCTGTTTTCCGGGTTAGGGTCCATCCATCCATCCATCTCACCCGTTCTATATGGGGACTTCTTGCTTTTTCCTACTACATCACCTAATTTTTGACAAAAGGGGTTGGCCATCTCATCAACTGACCAGCATTGCTAAAATCGTAAATGAATAAAGAGATTATTTTAAAAAAAAAAAAATTTTTTAAAGCAAATAGAAACTTGAGATCCTCTGGCATGCTATTGCACGGCTCTGGAGCCAAAGTTTGGTAAATGCCATCAGACAAATCAAAAAAGTAATGTAACGGAAAATCACCACTGAATTTTTTGATTATTTTTTATTTTTGTATCCTCATTGGATTTTCAAGACAATTAACTGGTGAAACACTTACAGTCCATCTGCAGCTGCCTCGGCAGGCAGAAAGATTATCATGTTATGACATTTCCAATAAGCTTGCTAGCTTGAAAACATAATTTATTACGCTTTAAATCCAGTTAACCCTCTTCAGCTTTAATCAAAAACCACTGCGAAATCAGTCTTGAGTTCTTTTGGAACAGTCTTCTGTTCTACTGTATTCATGACTATCACAGACCTTGTATCACTCCATTCTTTCAGTTTTAATGTCAGCTTATTCAAAAATGACATAATCAAGACTTCACGACGGGGTTTCCACTTCAGTCATACATTTTCGCTTTGTTGTCTTTTTCCATCATTATCTCTGTGAGTATTTTCCACTGGGTTAATCTCCTGCAGTCTCCTGTTACCTTGGAAAAGATGACAAACAGGCCAGCAGCCTCTGAAACAGCAGCATGTTTTCCTGCTCTCTCACCAGGACGCCACTGGCATGCAGGCCACTAGGCTTTCCCAGCACTGGGCACTGAGCTCTGCTTGCAGGAATGGCTTGTCTGCCTGCCTGCCAGCCTGTCTGCGTGCAAGTGTGTGTCGGGGAGTGTGTGGGTGGGCGTGTGTGGTGTGCATGCAGACAGTGGCTAAGGGTTGATAGAGACAAATACTACAGAAGTTGAATTTGTGGTGTTAGCGTGTCTGCAGAGACAGAAGAATCATTTTGACACAATATTTGTACATATATTGAACATTTTGTCCACATTATTGACCCTCTTTTTTGTTGTCTTGCTTCACCTCTTGTTAAATAAGAAGCTGCCATGAGGTGAGTGTCACTGAATGAGGAGAGCCCATATTTCTGCATTCCTACACATCCCCTGACGGTGCCTGAATAAATATTACAGGATAATGACATTGCGCCATGCTGAAAGCAATTTGGGGCCTAATGTTCCCATAATCACTGTAATTATGATTATGACAAAAAGTAGGATGGTGGGGTGGAGATTATTAAACAGTAATTATTTGTTATGTTGCAGATTTTTTTAAGGAGTCTTTCCAGCAGAAGCATCAAGAAGCGTCAAGAAAAACCATCAAAGCCATGTTAAAAGAGATGTTACTTTTGCTTTGCTGTACTTGTAAGAGTTTTGTTCTACTTAACATGAGTAGGTAGAATAGCGCAAACTCTTGACAACGCAGACAGATTTTTTCCAAGCTGACATGAGATATATAATTAGAGCAATGAGGTGTCGGATATTGTAACAGAAATTACAACAGAAGCATAACAGCACAGTTTCATTTAAGTGTGTCACATCTTAATAAAAACCTGTGGAAAATCTAATGACAGTAAAGCAATACTGCTGACCTCAAATGATGTTTAGTTAAGACCTTTGTTGGTCAGAGTTAATGACTGTACCTATCGTACTGATTAAACATCTATATCTAGCCCCAAGACATAATCATTGTTTAATAAACCATCCATGTTAAACCTGACGTGTGAAGTCTACAGCTGTGCATCAACAAAAGAAGGTTCATGACATGGAGCAAAAAG
>JAPQLA010000024.1:22150759-22160884 GCA_029822935.1 Naso vlamingii | reverse complement strand
GCTAAGCCATAAAATTTTTTCTTAACTGTTAGTATGGCATGCATAAATGTGCTATTTTGTCAGGTGATAGAAGAAATCCAGCCGTGCAGAACAGAGAAGGAGAGATAAGTGGAGATGCAGGCTCCCAGGTGAGGTCGAATAATGACTTTGTGATGTGTCAGTGGAAAGTTTCAGTATGGTGATGAATATTGTCTCACAAACATATTGACAGAAAAAATCTCCCTTTTTCGTTTGCGTAGCTACCACATCTGTAACCTAAGGTTCTAGATCAGTGATTTTTTCAAAGTGTGGGTCTCAGCCCCCGGGGGCTCACCAGGAGGTGCTAGGGGGGTTCAGGAAACTTGGAGGGAAGAGGGGAGAAATGGAACAAAAGAAAAAAAAAATCAACCAATAACATTATTTGTGGGAATAACATTTTAATACATGTCCTCTTAGGTGTAGTCACTGCATATCGAAATCTATGTGTTCTTTTTCTAAGTCAATCTTTCAGCACTCATCACTCAATCAGAATCAAACAACCTCTATGAGGGCCACCAATATATCAGCTTCCTACCTTGCCCTAAAATGAAAAAATAAATAAATAAAAAATGAATAAAGAAAAAGACCACCAGGTCACCAGACTGAACATGTATCCATATAGAATTAACATAAATAATCCAACAGGATTATATATATTAACATATATATGTAACATATATATATATTATATATTAACATTATATTTTATTATAAACATTTCTCCATCCATCCATTTCAGCCGCTTGTATCTGCAATCTCATTCTTTCATTCGTGACCCACCCTTTATGACCATAGGTAAGACTGAGCGATAGATCGAGAGCCTGGCCTTTCGGCTCAGCTCTCTTTTTGTTGCAAGAGTGTGGTAAAGCAAGCACAAAACCACTCCCAGTGCATCAATTCTTCAGCTAATCACCGACTCTCTCCTCACTTATGAACCAGACCCCAAGATACTTGCTCTTCCTTGGGGTAAGGACTCATGTCCTACTTGGAGTAAACAGTCCACTGGTGTCCTGCTGAGGAATTTAGAGGTGCTGATTCTCATCCCAGCTGCTTCACACCCAGCTGCGAACCGATCCAGTGAGTGCTGAAGATCACAGACTGATGGTGCCATCAGGACCGCATCACCTGCTAAAAGCAGCCCTGAGATCCTCAGCCTACCAAACTGCAACCCTTCCTCCCCACGACTGCGCCTCAAGATCCTGTCCATGAAAATCATAAACAGGATTGGTGACAAGATGCAGCCCTGGCAGAGGCCGATCCCCACCGGAGTCCAACTTACTGCTGAGAACCCAAACACAGTCCTCACTTTGAGGTGTACATAGATTGGATGGCCCCGACCCCCTCACCCCATACTCCCGCAGCACCTCCCACAATATCCCCCAGGGAACCCGGTCATAAGTCTTCTCCAGATCCACCAAACAGATGTAGAGTGTTTGGACAAACTCCAAGGCCCCTTCCAAGATCCTTGTGAGAGTGAAAAGCTGGTCGGTTGTTCCAGGACGAGGATGAAATACGCATTGTTCCTCTTCAACCCAAGGTTTGACTATCAGGTGGACCCTCCTTTCCAGCATCATAGAGTAAAAATTTCCAGGGAGGCTTAGTAATGTGATGCCTCTGTAGCCGGTACACACCCTCTGCTACTTTTTATAAGTTTTCAACTTTTCTCTTTTTTCTCATTTTTTTAGTTAACAATATAAAATTAAAAAAATGAAAATCCAAATTTAAAGTAGATCATTTCGTTATTTCTTTATTCCTTTTTCTTTTATCCACCTTTCCATCCAACCGAATCCATGCCTAGGGTAGCTAGCTAACACTGGCTGGGACTGCATATCGTCATTTAAGTCGCTAAGTGATGAGGTGGTGCTGCGCCAGTTAAGAGAGGGGACAGCTTTGGGACAGTGCTCGGGGATAGAACAACAATGTTAGCTGCTAGAGCTTCGAGTGTGCTAGCAGTAACATCACTAGAAGTGGAAACAACACTTTTTTTTTTACCAATGGCTTAAAATAAGACAGAAGTAGCAAGGGATTTAAGAAATTTTGTGAAAGGGGGGCCCATGCCAGAGTATAATGCTCTGTGGGGTCTTTGGTATGGCAAAGTTTGGGAGCCCCCGCTTTAGATGACATGAAATTGCATTCAGATGTCTATCATTAATCCAAAAAGCCCCTGCTTCCAGTGGGGGGGGGACCCTGCGGACAGCTTTAATGTCCTCAACAATGTCAAATCAAGTTTACGCCCTTGTGTGTGTGTGTGTGCGTGTGTGTGTTTGTGTGTGTGTGTGTGTGTGTGTGAGACGCTGATGTTGAAATCAGTCATTCAGTCACCCTCCAAAGATTCAGCGTGAGACAAACAGGCTGCACTGCCAAGACTGATGCAGAAGACCGGGAAGCTTTTAAACTACGACCAAACCACTTTCACAGCGCCTTTAAGGGAGCAAGGGGAATTCTCCAAAAACCTAACTTATCCACAGTGACATGAAAGTACCATTAAAGGTTTTCCATCTCCTGTTTTGTGTTTACTCCATCACATAGGATGTGGGCTGTTAAAATGACCAAAATAACTAATTGGGTAAAAGACCATAACAATAAATTGATTTTTCTTGTGTTACAAAATAGTTAGACTTGACTAAAAACATACGGAATATTTTTGCTTGGTATATATTGTGTTCCTTAGTAACTGGCCCCAAAGATGATCAGCACATGCTCAAACAAGACAGTCTGACAAGGACGAAGGATTTAGTTTGTTCAATTTAATCACCTAATCCAACAACCGACAAGGTGATTAGCACCAAAATCCGTCTGTGTGTCTGGCAGCCGGTGTCTGGTGCGCTTACAAGAGCACAAAATGTTAAATAAACATCAGTGGTTAGCAATATCCTAAAAGTGAGACGTGGTCTATATTCATGCATATAGAATTTAACAAAATTGAGGGATTAAAAAAATAAAATAAATATTTATAGAAAAAATTCTTTCACACACTATGCCATCATTTCCCCACAATAACGTGCATATAATTTGAAATTTAAAATGTTAATCTTGCAGGTTACAATGCAGAGACTACTGGGACTGATTATATAAACACTATTTAATATATGATTTTGGTAGTAATCTTCACATTACAAAACTTGAGTAAGTCAGAGGAGTCTTTTGTTATTGTGCATTAAGGTGAGCCACTTCAGGAAATACACGCACATGTATTTGTAGACATGCTTGTAATTACCATAATTGTGCCTCTAATTGCTCGAGTTTTGTCTGTATTTGCAGAACATTAAGGTATTGATAAATTAGCGGAGGAAATGACTTAGCATAATGGGATGAGTGTTTAACTTTTGTGGAGTCCCCAGTTGTTACTTGTCCTTATGCAGAGGTTATTTCCAAATTTTTAGGTGTAGTTCAGACACACATGCAGGAGGAATTTAAGCCTAAGTCAATCATGGAGAACAGGAAGGATTTTTAATATTAAAGTGTAACCACAGGTCTGGATGAGGTACACTATAAAAACAGTGTGACATCCAAAGCTGTAAGGTGGAGTCGTGAGAAGTGGTGAGGACTCTAGAGGTGGTTTTCTCAACACCCGTCTGACTCATATTATTTAATATAGCCAGCTACTTGCACACGACAATTTGTGGCTTACAGCTTCATATCTAATCCAACAGTTCACCGAGAGTGAGATAAAATCGTTTGCACAATCGACCTTCACTCAAAAATAGAGTCTTAAATCCTGCGTGGTTACATTACGAGGGCCTTGTAATCTCAGCAAGATCAGAATTTGATTAAAAGATTTCTAAATCTCATGTAGTTGTCTCTGTGTGTGTTAATAGCATTAGACAGCATTGCGACAGTGTTTGTTGTCAAGGAGGAGAAAATGAGCTGATATGTTTAATTTGTTACGGGAATAGGGTCTGTGACTTCAAAATGAAGTTTCCTCAAAACAATTATGGAATCATTGGCATTATACAGCTATTTTCAGTATTAGAAGTTGACTAGCTGGCTTTTTTGAACAAAAACACAGCAAACTTAAGATGTTAAACCACTGTGACTATTAAAATATTCACCACAAGGTTGTCTTAAGGCAGTTGTATTAAATCCTGTGAAAACAGAAACAAGTCAGTGATTTTAGTGCTAAGTCTTACAGCACAAAGGTAATAATGATGGTTTAGCTCATCATTCAGTGCTGCACATGCTCACCGAGACAGTGACTGTGTTTGTCGTGTCCCATGAATGTCTGTCTCCATTATATTTATCTGTCTGTCTAACTGAATGTCTGTCTGCCTTCTGGTCTGCCCGTCTGTCTGTCTGTCTACCATGAATGTGCATCATTAATCTGCCTCCTCTTCACAGATATTAAAAAGCTCTGACATGCAGTGTAGTGCCTTGCCACTCCCGTCTAAAAATGGATGCTTCTTTTGAACTCTGAGAAGGAAATTACTTTGCGGCCATTTATAGGGTTCAGGGAAGCTGATCAAACTTTCCCCGGGGACTTTCTCCAGGAAGCTGTGGCTGAAACAATGCAAATGAGAGCATATCAGGCCTCACATCAGTGCGGCATGCTACAGTGATTTTAACAACGCACTCGCGCATTTGCACGCACAGTTGCAGCGGCACAAACATTCGCTGTTTTTGACACTTAGTCACATGAAGGACTCAAACCTGAGATTGTGCAACCTAACTTACGAAGAGTCGAAGCCTCAAGGTGACACAGATGTGACAAACTGCTCTTCTGCACCTAGATAGCTGGAGTGAACACAGTGTAACGGTTGATAAAGAAAAAAGTAGCATACGTAATATGCACACACACACATCACATAACAGAAACAAAGATTGTTTTCTGTCGACACGAAAAGGCACAAGTGCAGCATCTGCTGCTGTTTATAATTTTCCTTGAGTGTAAATGTTTTGTCCAGACGGTAAAACTGTGTCCAGAAACTCGGTTTGATTGAGGGCCAATGAGTAAAATACTGAGGAGAAATGCAGACAGCAAGATGGATATAAACATTTCGTTAAGCAAACAAAGCTTGTTTTGTGGCTGCGACAGATTTTCTTTTTAACCACTCGACAAGCTGTTGGAAAGAGTGACATTTCTTTAAAAATGGGAAAATAGTCTATTCAGCACAGAGCAGTTTACGTAGTGAGGCATGACTGCTTTATTTTTACAAGTCATAATAAGCTTCAACAACAGCTCCTGGCTTTTTTTCTCCGTTGTCTTTCAAATAGCTGGTTAACATTTTACTACTATGACAACAAAGCTGACTCTTGATGTAGAGCTGTGAATGTGATGCAACTATTGGAATATTTATAATATTTTATTCCACCTGTGTTCCAAACACTGTAGATGACAAACAGGTGAAGTGATGTTAACCAGCTCAGACAAATTTGGTTGAGGTTAGGATTAAGTTAAAGCAATAAAATTAGGTTGAGGTTTAGCAACAAAACAGTTTATTTTAGTTTGGGGAAAGCCATTGGTTATGGTTAAATAAGAGAAATCTCTGTCTAAAAAGGAAAACTTCTTACCATAAAATAAATCCTTGTAGAGCTGAGAACTGAACCAAAGTCAGCAGAGTTTAAGGCAGAAGTAAACATCCATCCATCAGCCCAACCACAACACTATTGCCTTCCATTATACTGTGTCCATGTTTAACAATTGGCTGATTTTGTTGAAGAAACATCATCCTTTAATGGTGAGAAGAAATGTGCCTCTCGGCTTTCAAGCAGGTGCCACAAACTTGCTTTTAAAGGTATAATTTCTGAGATTTTCAAGACGAGTCTTGCCTGTATAAATTCTGAATAGATTATATGTCTGGTCTTGGATAATATGTCTGGACAAACATACTATAGATCAAAACGTGGTGAAAACAGTGTCAAAGAAAAAATTTTAGGCCTCTGTGGTCACACAGTACAAAGTTACCTTTTTTGTGATGTCAGATTTTTTTATTTTTTCTGAAAATACCTGCCTTCAATCTATTATTTTTATTAGAGCTTTGCATGTGTAACAGGTCTCAGCCATTAGAAGACCTGAATGCATAGCTTATTTTGGCATTTTCTATGGTTACCCCCTATATAAACAAGTCTAGGATTGAGAACTCCATCTACAGGTCAGCCGTAAGCTGAAGTAACTTGAATGAGATCAGTGAAAAGCGATTTAATCAGAGGTTTTGCCAAAATTGGCAATCACCAGCTACACTGATTGCATGTCTTTAACCCAGTTTCAAGATTTATAGCACAATTACTATCCAAGGTTGTGCACCATTTTTTATGAATGGAAAACAAAATAAAGGCAAAGTCTAACTGTTTACTTGTCTTGCATAGCCACAGCTGGAGAAAGGTCTGACTGCACCCATTATCATTCTGCCATAGGGGTAAAAAATAAATAAATGAATAATTTAAAAAAGCTCTGATTTCTTTGTACTACATTAAACCACTAACAACTGGCTAGGGCAGCACTTAGTCTAGTATGCAGTAGCAGGACCCACACAAAATAGTAACGTGCAAAAAGTGAAGAGAAAGCAGACTGAATAGTCAGTGGCTCAATTGCAGGCCTACACTCACAGTCTACACTACTACTAATCATTTACTTCAGGTCAGTTATTTATTGTTTTTGTACATGCATCAGCCTTAACCAAGGGAATCTTTCAGCTGCTATATTCTGAGACTAGATGGAATTAACTGTGTTTACTTTACATAATTTTGCAGGTTTCCATGTCCTTAGATGATTCTAGCTAAAAGGGTGGTCAAGGAAGAAAAGGAACACTTCATGAATTCAAAGGAATTCATTGTCGTTTCAAACAGCAACACTGAAATGCCCGGTGAAAAGCTGGACATCATAAGGACAGGGTGGACACAGTATGATTTCAATAGGGATATATAAGTTCACACATTCAGGAAATCCTTTTTTTAGGACATTCGTAGTGTTACACTCAGTTTTTTACTAAAAAATGACAAAGGAAAGGGAAACAGAAGTTCAAGCTGTAGCGTCTTTCTCACCTCGTCATAGCTGGTCCGTCAGAATGTGAAATCTGTGTGGTCGTCAGGTTGACAGTTTCAGAAAGTCACATATTTTTCAGACACAGCTTCCCTCTCCTGCAGCACTGGAAGGGTGAACATCTGACTAGCGGTCCAGATGAAGCATTCTGGCAGCTTACTGACTGTGTACTGACTTGTATATCTGACACATCATTTCCTTAAATTTAGCAAGAGACCCTGAATGTAATCTTTGCATATTTATCACTAAATACCAGAGGAGAGTTAGGGGTTGCAGAGCACTTGCCCATAACAGCAGGAGCTGCAGGGAGCCAATAAAAACTTCTATATTCATTGAGGAATTTCCACAATCAGTAAGGACTATTTATGGTCTGTTTTAGTGAGGCTACTAGACAATAGCAGTTGCATATTTTGCAGTTGACGGCTGAGTTACTGCTGCAAAGTTCCCGACAATGGAGAAGCAGTTCTGACTTTGTGTGAATATTTGGTGTGATGCGGTTCACACCCAGCTTTACTTGAAGTGTCTGCCACAACACATATTCTCTGAGTGTGCTTGTTTTAGAAAACATTTGTGCTGGTTCATGGGTTCTTGTATTGTTTTTGTAAAGCAATTACAATGAGTAAAAGGGGGAAATCATCCAGTGGGAGGAGGGCTTTATGGGAAAAGACAAAGAGATGAGTTTTAGAGAGTGGAAAGTGAATGTGTTTTTCTGACCACACTGAGAGGGTCTTTCCAATATTGGGTAGTACAGTAGAAGAGTATGATGTGTCAGGCCAGCCAAAAGCCTAAATATGGGGACTTTTACCCTTGTGTGTAATTTGAATCGATGCATTTAAGTTCATTCACTCTATCTGCCTGAAACGTTATTTGTTCAGGTGCTTAGAAGTAAAGAGATCTCGAAATTTGCTCTAAAAATTGTCACAGCAGCATTCTATTTTAGAGAAAAATGCTTCTTACATCTAATTAGTCAATACTCTGCAGCCACAAATGATTCCACTCTCATAAAAAAAAACTGTTGTTTCATGTACAATCTTCAAAAATCTGATGTTTGTCTCCTTTCCGGATTTCCATTCAAGTCAAATTGGGTCCATTCTGATTAACTTTGAAGAAAAGAGTAAAATCTTTTTACATTCTGCAGGCCCTCAGCCTGTTAAGTAGCAAATTAGAATTTTCTAAGTTAAGAAAAATCCAGTAGAAAAGGCATTTCTTTGATTTTTGTACTATAACGTTACTGTTGGACAGAACCTTTGTATGTTCAAACTTTTATTTTCAAGAAAAAAATGTTTTTTTCTTAATATTTGAACATTGCGTTGTCAAACTGTGTATCATGTCTTTATACAAGGTGTGATCAAAGTGTTCCTGTCGTGCATGAACATAAAGCATAGTCATGTGCATGCAGCAGATGCAAGCAGTAACTTTCATAAGTAAGTATTCAACGTGACATCGTATAATCATCGTCAGTACCTGAGCTACACACATTTTTGTGACTACTGTCGTCTCTGCATTTGCAGTCTCACCATAGATGTTTAACATGGTTTTACGGCTATGATCCACCAAACAAACTTCATTTTAGAGAAAAGAGATAACTCGCATGGAATCAAATGCGACAAGAAGGAGTGGGGAGCTTTAAAGGTGTTGCAAGAAAAGTGGTGAGCAGGTGAATTATCACCTTGAAGAACCCAGCCGGCATGGTGCTACAGTTAAGATTGTTCAGGTCTGTCAGACACCTTTAAAAAAGTCTCAGTGGTGCTCTGCATCAACAGTCTGACCCTGGGGTACAAATTCACATTGTTCAACCCCGAAATGTAAAAGAAAACCACTAGCATGCTCTTGCTTGTGCTTCTGACCCAACATGCCTTCTTTGGTCTTGGATACTATGGGCTCTTTACTATGACAACTGCTGATTGGTCTCTGGGTCATAGCTGCAGACACAACAATCATCTCCAGTGATGATTCTTGACTTGGCGTTTGGGTCAACTCAAACCTGTTGATGGAGATCTTGGTAGACTCCTTCAATGTGCTACTTCTGCTTTGGGATCAGGACATGGCAAATGTGAATATACCAATGATCAAAAAAATGTGTGCAACTCAGGTGCTGCCGATGATAATCATATTAAATAATAATGCATTGGACTTCCGTAGCGCTTTTTTGGATGCTCAAATACGCTTCATTCAGATTAAGATGGAGAGGTGGCAAACAAACAACGCCAGCATCCTCTCACATCCTGAAGTAATCAAGCAAAAGCTATGGCTTGCACCAACTACAAGCACAGTACTGTGCAGTGCTCTGTTTGGATGCAACAGGAACAGACTTGAAATGTTTAATCGTATCTCATATGTACTTGGATGATTAAATGTGTCCAAAGCCCAGAGACAGGCGCAAGGTTTCCACTCAACATCAACTTTATATCGCTGTCAACAACTACTGCTCCAGTGTTTGAAAATGTTGAATATAAAATTTTACTCGCTTAAGGGTTTTTTTTTTTGGAGTCAGCATGATGGATTAAAAAGACCATCAGTGTTCTTTGTGGACTGCTCCGGAGGTCTTCAGGGAACCTAAAAGATTTAAAAGCACACTAAGAAATGACCCTAATTGATTCCTGGTGAGATCATAAAATCAAAGAGGAACATCACTCAGTGTGTGACTTTGACTGTCATCACTGTTTGTTGCGTGATTTCCCCTGGAAACGGCTTCGTCTAAGCCTGAATCCTTAGTAAATACCAGGAAACACAGGCAGCGCAGCCACTTCCACTGCAGTTACTGCGCCAATTATGACATTCTACAGTAAATTAATGCGGTTCAGAGTCGAGGTTAGCTTAACATTTTATATGCTGAAGTTGTTGTTGACTGATTTGTCACTGACACACATGTGGGCAGTTTATGCTACTTCTGCTGTTATAAAACACAGATGGTACTCCCAGTGTTGTCCATGGAGTCTGTGGAGTTTTTTAAGCAACGGAGAAAAAACAGAGCTGTGTTTGTGGTGTGGTAACCACTACGGAGTCAACCCTCAATCCAGGCGCGTGAATCACCTTCTTAATTAGAGAACGCAATCTAAACCACATGTAAACAATTAGCCTTCAGGAAAGTAGGGTTGTTCCTGTGTGTGTGTGTGTGTGTGTGTGTGTGT
>JAPQLA010000024.1:22127482-22138537 GCA_029822935.1 Naso vlamingii | reverse complement strand
GCTTTGCTTTGTATATAGAATAGTCAACACTCTAATCAAACAAGTGGGTGCATCAAAGGAAAAGCCTCCAGTCATCAGTGTCCTTTTAAAAACTCCAACAAGTCTACAAATGTGTCCTTGATTCAGAGCCGTGGAACCTTTTCAGTTGCCAACAACAGGTGACAAAAAGAGTCAAATGTAGCTGTGACGTTCCACAGGACCATACTAACTTCATGCAGTAAATGGAAGAAATACAGTTTCCTGTAAGCCTCCTTAGCTTGGTCAGCAGCTCCATAACCACAGACTCAAAGTGTCAAAAGAAGTAAAGTGGACATTTCTGCACAAACCAGCAACATTAAGTAGTCCCAAGTTGAATACACAAAGAGGAACTGCTTTTAGCCAACTGCAGTTTTTTCTGAAGTATTTTTCTCTTTTCTTTTGTGTTTTATGTTATCACATTAAAAGATAGAAGAAAACATAATCCTACAATATGTAGTCATCCAAATTCGTCCGGGGTGGCTGAAACAATTCAGATGTTTGTTTTCATTTTTATGAGCAGTCATGTTCTCCTGCATTTCTCAGCATGCACTTTTCTCAGTATTCATTATGTTTAATACATGTGCAGGAAAGTGGCTGTGCATCAGCCATCCCAGGCTGAGGAGTGAGGTCACAGGTTTGGATTTTCCTTGATCCTGAGCGCCTGGAGCTCTTAAAACACCTGACCAAAAACACATTTTCAAGTAAATTTTGGCTTTCAATAAAATTTAAAACAAAAATTTATTTATTCTTTAGAGAACACTCTATTAAACAACAAGAAGTGTTAGTTTTCATGTCTGAATTAGCAAAACTGGTGCTCAGTCAAGACTATTGTGATACACGAAGCACTAATCTTTGTATGTGCCACAGTTCTGTGCATGCTCTACGTCTGCTAATTATT
This sequence comes from Naso vlamingii, assembly GCA_029822935.1. NCBI lineage: Eukaryota > Metazoa > Chordata > Actinopteri > Acanthuriformes > Acanthuridae > Naso > Naso vlamingii. The sequence goes on along the minus strand of JAPQLA010000024.1, from coordinate 22,137,621 downwards.
AGAGTATGTTCAGAGACTACATTTAGCTCGAAACCAAAAACTATGTAGTTGATGTAGTTCATAATTTCATATGGAAAACCATACAATTTCTATTGTGGCAACAGGAAAATAAGTCAACTCTGAAGCCATATATATTAAAATTTTGCTTTTTCTTTCGACTTCACACCTTTGGGGGTCAAACTTTAACTGTTTGTTCCATGCAAATCACAAAAAACAATCGGGCTTGTCAGGCTGCCCAATATGTACATAATATGTGATACTGTTGTGGTTCTTCCTCATTCAAAACCAACGTGTTGTAATGTTTGCTCTGCAGCCCACTTCCCCAAAATTTGCAACTGTCAGTTTGTTTCCCTAGAAAAGTGTTAGTGAATATGTCTTGGATAACATGTATACACAAAATGTATAATTCATCCACATCCCTGTATTTTTTTTTTTTTTTTTTAATGCATTGTTTTGTTTTTGTTTTTTTGGTTGCTGTTGTTGTTGTTGTTACTTTGGAACACTAACATCTGGGTTACAAATAATTATTTGCCCTGAGTAAATCCACACCTGTGTACAGCCGCATTTAAAATATTTTATGCATGATATGCCATCTAGTGGTAATATTTTGTAACTACACCAGATTATCATTTTTAAGCAGAAAAGGGCAGAAAAAGTGAATTGCCGGAAAACACTGACAACTTAATTTTAAGATTTGGCTGACATGTGATATCTGTTTCTCTATAGGTGACAAAGGTGACAAAGGTCTGGAAGGGCCCTCTGGTGTGAAGGGAAAACCAGGTGAGTAAGTTAAACATCAGGACCCGTCTTTTCTCATCATGCTCCTCTCAGTCCAACATGATGATGATACAGCTATAGGCATTTGCAAATAAGCAGGACAGACAGAAAATGTGTATTTCAACAGTAAGCCTTGTCAGTGGTTGTTAGCTGGCAAAGTTGAGCACGCGACATTCATTTTATTGCAATATAGGAATAAATGTTTGCTTGTAGCCACTTTATATAAAATAAGTGAAGAGGCTCCTGACAGCAGAAATACTGCCAGAATATAATATTGCCAGAATAAAATGCATAAAAAAGAAAACTGAAACAAAATGTTACAATGCAAAAAGAAAAAAAAAAAACAAGGTGTCAGCATATCTGTTGTTTGCAGTCAGTGTCAATATTTATTCTGGTAATGGGTTCGATACAACAGAGCATTATTAAATATTAGGACAGTTTTTATTGAGCCGTATACTCCAGCACACTGGAGTTGAAATCAAATAATGGCCGTAAGATAAGATAAGATACGCCTTTATTGATCCCCTGTGGGAGAAATTCAAATGGACACAGCAGCAACAAGAAGCAGCAGCACAATGGTAGAAATTGTACTAAGGAAAAAAAGAGCAAGATAAAATTAAAGTAACATAACAATAATGTGAAATGTAAGATACAATAGGATAAAATGCAAAATATGAAAATTCTAAAAACAGTGCAACATAGATGGTATAAATAGGTACGATTGTACAATGTGCTGATCCTGAGATGTATTAGCAAATTAGCAACCAACAGGGAGTGTGTTGCCCGGGTCTGGGACACACACTGGGCCAGTCTAGCAGACTACATGAGGTTACTTGCCCACTTAAGCTTTGAGTGTGTGTTTTATTGCCCATTTTATTAACACAGGCCTGACATGGCATCAACAGTGACAATATTAAGAGTGTATATCATTAAAAAAAAAGCTTTGAGAGCCTTGCAAATAATCCTTTAATTCTATAAATGTAATTAAAACAACCCAAGGCTAGGGTGGAGGAGGTCTTTGCCTGACAGAAGTGCTAGAACTTGTCTGCAAATAATGTGGAAAAGCACAGGGGTGCCTTACTGTTGGGCCTTTCACTATTATACTGTGGTGCTGTTTTGTCGCAGTCTTAGTGCAGGAAGGTTCTCCTGTGTTAGCACATCCTGTACGCACTCAGGTCATCTGCTGGTCCCTGTTTAATCCACCAGGCACAACATGTGACTGTGGCAGGTACAGGAAGGTGGTCGGACAGCTGGATGTCAATGTCGGCAAGCTGAGGAACGCTGTCAAGTTTGTGAAGAACGGTGAGTACTGAACTGAATAATGGACTTGCAGGCCTTTGAATAGGAAAGACAGTTTTTTGTTGTTGTTGTTGTTTTTTTTTTGAAGTGTTACTTTCCCAAATCTTGATAACACCCCTCCTTTAGGTGTTAGGTGAAAAAGTATACATATATCTGAAAGCGTTTCTGTGTTTTTAAAGCATTTCTACTTTTTGGGGTCTTATGTCTTTTGTTTATTTGTTAGAATTATTAACTTTTTTTTCTTGCCTGTGCTCACTCCTGCTATGCAGTCTGATGAATCTGTGGAGCTGTCATAGAGATTGAATAAAAAATTACATATTCATTACATCATGCCAGTACTTTAACAATCATATGGCTGAACTTGATGCTTGCGCTGCATCCCTAACAATGTTTGAACCTGGAAAAGTTGGATTTGTTTTTAGTCTAGCTTGTTTTAATTTTTGCTTTGCACACATAGCTTCTTTGTAAAGAAAGCTATTTAGAATATCAAGGGTAAACAACTTGCACCCCTGTCCCGTGCAGTCATCCTAGGGCTGAAGGAAACAGAAGAGAGGTACTACCTGCTGGTGAAGGAGGCCAAGAGGTTTGGAGAGGCATCGATGAACTGCAAGCTGAGAGGAGGCACCCTGGCCATGCCAAAAACCAGCGACGCCAACCACCTCATGACAGAATATGTCAGTCAGGCAGGACTGACAAGAGTTTATATAGGAGTGCAGGCTCAAAGCAAGGACACAGTGAGTGCTCCACATCAGAACATAATGAACATACATGCACACAGGTGTGTTTGAACAGGTGGAGTTTCAGTTTTCAGTCCTCTTTGTCAATATTTTCAAAAGCAAGATGAGGGCCTGAAATTTGTTTAAACGATAAGGATTTGTCTTTCATGAGAGCTTGTTGTGAATAGCGCTATGTTTTTCACTCATATGTGTTTTGTTTTGTTTTGTTTTGTTTTGTTTCTAAATTAGGTTGGGACAAGCAGCTTTGTTTATGCAGACTCCAGCCCTCTACAGGGCTTTGCAGCCTGGAGCCCAGAGGAGGTGCTTCATTCAGAAGTGTCTCCCAGCACAAACTCAAGCTGCGTGGAGCTGCTCAGCACTGGAACGTGGAGTCACGTGGAGTGTGAAGCCACCATGTTTTTCATCTGTGAGTTCCCAAAGAGCAGGAGACGAGGAGGAGGAGCAGGCCAAGGGAGGGGGACTTCATCATGAACCAATGACACAAAAAGACTTGTATGCAATGTAATGCAATTAAAAAAAAAATGAAATGGAAAAATAAAATGTGCCTGCATAATCTGACAAAAGGCGTCTTTCCTTAAATAACTGAACAATGAAATGAATCATAACAATGACTTCCACGATACTGTTAAAAAAAAAAATTATAGTTGACAAGGTTGAGCCTGGTTATTATTATTTCTAACTTATTTACTTAAAAAATATTGAAACAATTAATCAACTATTCATATTGATGCAAACTGATGTTTTATTAATCTAACTAAATCTATTTTTTTTCTATATATTATCATCCACTTCACTTGGGAAGCCTTTTTTAAATCAGTGTATTGTAGATTTACCAATGAAAATGATCAAATTCACACCACCCACAAACATGTTTTGTGCTAATTAGCAGATGATAGCACATGAACATTTATCTGTAGGGGTTGAAAATTGAAACTTTACTCCTAAACATGACATGTTTCGCTGTTAGCAAGTTACTTGCTAGCATTAGCATTCAGCTCAAAGCACTGCTGTGCTGTTGTCAGCATTTCACAAAGTTTGTGAAGTTTCTCCCGATGCTACAACTCACAAATTTTGCAGTTTTATAAATTCACTCTTGCTGCATGTTTAGTGTCCACTCATGCTAATAGCCTCTTTTCCAAGTAGGTCAGCTGCTTTACAGCTTATCAAGGGCCACACCAAGGTTCATCGTCATCAGCTATCCACACAGATTCCTCCCACCCTTGACTAGAAATTAGACAGAGCTCTAGGGAGACCGTGTCATGCCTTCAGGTCGTCCAAAGGGTGATTCAGGTGGGGTGTGAAGTCCAGTGATGTTAAAGTTGGGCTGGGAAATACCATGTTTATTAAGTCCAGTTACCATACAGTTGTCAAACATGCCATAAAATATCCATAACCACATACTAACAAACAGTCCCTAAGAGAACCTGAACACAGAATTTGCATTAACTGAACCACATTGAAATGAGACGGTGTGTTTTATGGGAACTTATGCCGGGGACGTCAGTTGAGTAGGCGGTCACACACACGTTTGCATACACACTGATAAAGCATGTGGCTGTATGTGTCCAACATACCACCTTCTAACCACCTTCGAGTGTGTTCTGAGCAATAGAATGTCAGTGTGTCTTGTGTTCAGTCATTCACACCTATACTAACTATACTGTGCATTTGTGATCAAATCACAGCTGTTAACAGAGCTAAAGCACAGTCTCCTATCCTGTTGTTTCAAGTGAAGCTGAATTTCTTACTGTTGTTTCTCTGTTTGTAATGTCATCATTATTTGTGATAGAACTTTTAAGTGTCTGCTCTTCTTACAGGTTTGCTTTTGTTACTGTATGAGGGAGAAAATTGTAACTCCTGCCATAAGCATTTGTTAAACACCATCCTTGAACTAAGACAGGTTTCAGGATGCTGCGAAAGAGCTGGCAAATGGACCTTTGAGTTGACACTATGAAAAAGGTTTGATCTATTTACATTAAGTTTTGCAGGGCATTTGAAACAATATATTTCTGAGCTGCTTTGCCCTTTCATTCATCCCTTTGTAACCTGCATGGTCACATGGCAGGCTAACAAGGCTGCCTCCGGACGCTACATAATTTCTGCAGATACTTCTTCCAATCAAAACAAAACAAAACAAAAAGATTAGATGTACTGATGATGTCATGAAGAAGCATGGGATCATGGGATTTGTTTATGTCACTGTAAAACAGCTGGCAGCTTGCAGATAAAAATGTCTGAGTCAAACAGAAATGTTCACAGCGAGGTGACATATTAAAGTTTGATCATATTAAGTTTAGTCATGTTTGCTGGAAGTTAGTAACAGGCAACAAAATGAGATGTACTTTGAACACTGTTGGAACGATTTTGGATCATGCAATGTAAAATATTCAACAGATATAGTCATTTTTCAGTCTTTTTGGTATCGAAATGTTACATAATGTATTGTCTCTAGGTTACGACTGTAGCAAAGCACTGACATTTACGTCTGAAGGGGTTGTTTTTAATGGTTTGGAAAGTTACATAACATCTATTCCTGAACAGCACATTCTCACTCTTCAGATGTACAGGCTGACATCCTGTTATTCACACAGGAAGTAAAAGCAGAGAATTTTGCTGACTGTAACTGTGGTGCACTGACAAGCTTCATCTGCAATTCAAATGCACATTAGAGACTAAAACAAAACTAAATCACAGGTTAAAACAGAATGTTACACTGTGTTGCAGCTGCAGCTATCTCAACTGCAAATTCTAAGTGTTTCATGTTTTTGTGTTTTTGCCCTCTCTTGTTTTTTCCTGGCTTTCCTTGTCTGTCTCTCTCTTTTTATGTTATAAGTTTTATATTTGTGAGTCCCAGCGTGGGTGTGGCTCTGCAGTCTCCTGGCTGCTGGCTGTGTTTCCACTTGCCAGTCATCAGTTCACCTGCATTATATATATACCCATGCTTGCAAACCATCCAGATCGTTGTTTCACACCAGCAATAGCTACACTTTAGGCTCACTTATAATATTGCGGAAACCTGCTTCCTTGCGTTTGTTCTTTTGCACTTACATGTTTTTCCGTGTATTTCAGGATGGCCTGCCTCATTCCCAACCCTCTTCATCTCCACTGCTCTTCCTGAACTTTGGATTACCTCATCAGACCAGTAGTCTTCAACAATAAAAAACTCATTTTACAATAAACCAAGTGTTTCTCCACTACCCTGCTTTGTATCCTGCTCTTGGGTCGTAACACACTTCAGCTCAAATACAAGTTTACACCTGTAAGGTATAAATGGTAAATGTAAAATAAACCGCAAAGGCATTGAAACAAATGTTTGTTCAATACAAATTAAATTAAATGCTTCATATTTCCTCTACAACCATGAATAATGTTGAAAAAAAAAACAACAACTTTGTTTTGCCTTCAACAAGACTCCAGACAAAGGGGTTGTCTTTCCCAAACCAAACACTTCCTCCACACAGTTTGTATTTGCAGCATCAGCACATCATTGAACCTAATAAAAACAGTTTGATGCAACTTAGCAAGGAGTGCCAACTAGAGTGAAGACCAGCAGGGTGAAGACGCAGACCACAAATCTGACACATGTCACTGATATTTAGCAGCAAATCGGGGAGTGTTGAAGGAGATGGTTGGAATCTGATGGCAAATGACAGCAGATCAAGGAATGGATGCCGTTCACAAAGTTCAGGTGAGAATACGCACCAAACCACATTCCTGCCAATATACAAAATAACACGTATTAGAACTTAAATATTTATTTATTATAAGAAGTCTATCATGTGCATGGTGCAGCTAGAGATAAGATAAGAGATAAGGGACTGAGTGCCATATAGCAACATTTTGTCAATGTATTTTTTGCTTTTGTTTTTCTTGCCTTATGGTTTGATTATTTGTGCTTCAGTGTGTTGGATTGCAGCTGCTGCAGTGTGTGTGGGGCTCCTGCTGCTGACTGCAATCTTGGTGGCAAACAGTAAGTTCAACAGTGCCTCAACAATGAGCACAAGAGCACATGGAAAACCTCACAGTTTATCTGTTGCAAGAGTGCAGAAATTACAGTTGGTCATGAAGTCTAAGAGAACTTCTAAAATCTGCATTCAGAGCCATATCAGGTCCTAAAATCTCAATAACTGTAACTTTATGTTAAAGTGCAGCAAGTTTAACTCTGTTCAGGACTGGTCCATGGTAATTTTCATGTTTTTTTATTGCCTGTTTTGTTGCAGATACCAGTACAATCAGTCAATGGGACAAAAAGTACGAGAATATAGTTAATGAGCTCACTAAAGGCAATGAGAATCTCAAAGACGAGCGAGACCAACTGATGCACGATGTCATGAACCTGACAAAAGCGATGGAAGACCTTCAGAGGCAATTAGAAACTGTGGCTGCAAGCCGAGATAAATTACAAGATAAGATCGGCAGATATAATCTCAACAACACAGGTAAGAAATGCAGAATACAAAAGCAAAAATAAAACCTTCTTTAATTTTGATTCACTGCTGCAGAAAGGAATTAAAGGTACATTAACAAACACCAAAAGACTTGAGTGAACCATAAAATGCATGTTCCACTTTATTAAAACCAAAGGTCAGAATAATTAGAGCATTACAAATAATGCAGCAGAGTTTCAGCCAATCATCAGCATCATAAGTGCAAGGCTTGGTCACTGATGAGTCTGAATCTAAATAAATGTGTTGTTTACTTTGTTACTATGTTCTGTAATGTTAACCAGAAGTACTGAATATTTCTGTAAAACTTTTAAACAGACAGCACAAAAATCATGTGTCCAAAACAGCTGCTACTCTTTGCGTCTTAAGTTTTTTGTCACCAACAATGACTGTTTAACCTTTATCGCTGTTAAATATTAACAGTCTACAATTTTCTGCACAGTTGTGTGAATAATTTAACTAAGAAGACTCACAGCATCACACTAGAGCTAAGAGTCTTTACATCAAACAAAGGATCGATCACTTTGAAAATGAAAATAGAAATCACAGCAGTTATCATTTTAATTTCCCAAGCATTCAATTATATATACGATTAATTATATTATTATACATAAATAATATTATTGATTTCTACTGACAAAATCAAAGAGTGCAGGGTAGAAATACCATCTCTGGTTTTGTCTATTGCTGTCTAAATTAAAATACAGAGTTTTGAAAATAATTAGGGATTTAAAGTGATAAGGTTATCCTTATTATCACAAATTATGTGCATAATGTACTGAGAACAGAAAGCTTGACTGTAGAATACTGAGGAAGGAGAGGTCAGTTAGTGTTTCTGTTCCCTGTACATTTAACGACAGCATGTAAAATTAAAAATACTCACTATAATAACTCATTGGGAAGGGGAGGGTCATGTGGGCCTAGAGCAATTGAGCGCTGGTTCTTTGCCAACACTGTCTCCTTGGTCTGATGTATGATTTGGGGTTTTTAACGCAAGCAAGAAGTTCAGTCAAGCCAGGTACTCATTTTGAGTTCTTGTAAATAACCGCTTAATGATGGAAGTTAGTCTGGGAACCTTTAATGCCAAAACTTGTTCTCTGCTGGTCCCCAAATCTTTGCCATGGTTTCATGATTAGAATGACTAAAATACACTTATACCTTCTCTAGATAAAGCTTGCCAACGTGGATGGACAAAGTTCAACAACAAGTGCTACTATGTCTCTAGTGAAGATGCGACTAAAACCTGGCAAGACAGCAGAAGGGACTGTCAGTCGAGAGGGGCGGACCTGGTGGTTATAGAAACGAAAGCTGAGCTGGATTTCATCAAGAAAAGTTATGTGGTATGGATCGGTCTGTATCGCGGGGAGAAGGAAAACGAGTGGAAGTGGGTGGATGGAACTGACCTGGTAGGTACAGGATACTGGAAAAGAGGGGAGCCCAATAATTCAGATGGAGAAGAGGATTGTGTGGAGATCGCAGCAAGCAGATGGAATGATGCACCTTGTTCTAGAAGATTTTCATGGGCGTGCGAGGAGTAAGGAGTTTTTTCTTGATGTCACTGATGATGTTATTCAGGTTCTCCTCCTGGAAATTGACATGGTAATAGACAGTCAGAAATAAGTCTTCCTTTTTGTCCAGTCTCTGTTGTAATTTCATAGAAAATATACCTAAGATCGAAATTTTCTCATTTCTTTTATGAAGTAAGAAACAACACATAAAGGGGACATATGCCAATTAAAAAACATTCAAATTTCCTTTAATTTTCACAAAATTGTTTGGAAGTATTGTGTTTCTGTTTTAATCAATAATTATTGTGTTTTTTGTCGTATCTTGTGAATGTTTTTCCATGTACTATGAAAATAAATAATAAAAACATGGACAGAAGAGTAATATATTGACTAATTGTATTTTTTCCTTTTTTAGAGTTTAAAATTTAACAGCAATTAACAGAGGGAAATTATCTTCAGCTTCCTACTGTTCCATAGATGACACTGAGGTCGCTAGAGATCAATCAGAATAGATGTTTGGTTTTTTTTCTACGCAGAACAGAGTCAAATATGTGCTCTCACAATGTATTTTATCTCACTTATTTCCTTGATGCTTAATAAACAATCAGCCATGAAGAAGATTTCTGAGAAGAAGAAGATTTCCTCGTATGAACAACTGCTGTCTTACATCATGTTATAGGCTACAGAGTTACTGATGTCAAAGTACTGATATCACAATGTCTAATACTCTGTTAAAAGTATAAGTCTTGCATTTAAAATGTAAATCAGGTAAATGTACGTACTAAAAGCAAAGGTACTTAATGCAGAAAATGGCCCTTGTAAAATGTTAACACTCGTGCATATTTACTTTTTCTTTAATTTAATTTTTAACTGTTTTAGTAAGACTGCAAACCATGATTATTTTTATAATGGTTTATTCTGCTTATTGCTTCCCTCTCTTCATCAATCACTTGTTCGGTGTATAAAAACTACGAAAACAGTGAAAAATGCCATAACAATTACCCAGAGTCCCTGTTTTGTTACCTCTAAACTGTTAAAAAAAAAGAGAAAGAAAATAACTAAAGGGAAAAGCAGCAAATCTTGTAAATTTAAGAAGCTTTTAAGAATAGTTTCTGTGAATTGAGTGCTTGATTAATCAACTAATTGTTACAACTGCATTTGTATATTTTGTTGAAAAGGTTATTCTAGAACAAAACATCATATTTAAAAGCTCTTCAAAGACTTTGTAGATCTAAATTCAGTTCAGTTCATTTCAGTTCAATTAAATTCAATTCAGTTGAGTTCATTTCACTTCAAATCACTGTATTTGTCCCCATAGGGCAATCAAAAGGCATGTGCAGTAGCATAAACACACAGAAACAACCAACATATAT
>JAPQLA010000024.1:21412799-21423302 GCA_029822935.1 Naso vlamingii | reverse complement strand
TTTAAAGACATTGTCAAAAATTACTGCTATGGCATGGTCATAAGAAGCATTGCTATAGGGTGCTTAGCATACCCTGGCTCCTTAGCCTGCTCTTTACAATGAGCCACTTATGAAGAAAAGGAATGCTGGCATGTTAAATCACTTCATCTATAATTGCCTGCATTTACTTCTCCTTAGAGGCCCAAACATAAGAAATCCTCCCAGGCCCAATAAATGCTGCTGTTGACCGTATTTCTGATTAGGGGCTGCGGGGCGGAGGAAAGGGTTTGACGCTCATTTTTCACAAACAATTTTTCCATTTTTCTTCACAGGCAGACAGTTGGCATTAGATTAGGGCAGGCCTAACAGAGGCAGGGCCGCTAGCAAATTGTGCGGCTTGAAGGGCAAATGCCCCTCTGAATTTATCAACTTATGGCTCCAGTGAGCTGCGAGGGATGGTGATGACCTTAAGATACCCTCCTAAGGATGCCTTTTACCGTCACTCCATGCTACACGCAGAGACTCTTTACAGGGCCATAGGCTACTAGTCTCAGTGATCATGGTGGTTTGTCTTAAGTTTTGTCTATAATAAATCTGTAGGTAAATTGGCTATAGAAAGCTTTTCTTGTGTCTGTGTTTTTCATGTCAGTACAGCTTAACCAAAGCAACTGCACTCAACAGTTTGCGCCAAGGGTCTTCAACCTTTTTCCAGCCCAGGGACCCCTTGATCAAGAGAGAAACAGAGCAGGGACCCCCAGATTTTAAAAAAATAATTAGAAAAAGTGTTGCGTTTTAAGATGAGCCAACTGTTTTTAACCTATTTGATACTCAGTCATTGCCACATTTGCAAAAAGTAGCTTATTATTTCCCATTAATATTAGTTTACTTTCAATTGAGTTTACTCGATAAAATTTTTGTCCAAATTTTTAAAAATTCCCAGATATAAATTATTTTGATGAAAAATTGTAACTATTTTGGGGGTCCCCTGCAGCACCTCCACAGACCCCCTCGGGGTCACGATGCCCTGGTTGAAGACCACTTGTTTGCACCACCTACTTCTAATACATAATGCCGATGCCATACAACACTGATGTACATACCATTATGAGTTTTGCTGTTACATACCATACTATGATACAACCTGAAGTCAATTCAATTAGTGTGTGACTTCTCCATAATCAGTTTAGGTCCCCAAAGGAAATTATACCTGATATATATCTAGAGTAAACTATAGTCCAACTACGAAGGTATAAATATAAATGACAGATTTTTATTCATTTTTATTCATTTTCGACAGATTTTAACTTTAACTCAAATATTTAAATTATTGTCTGTAATGGCAAAAAACCCATTATGGTTGGAAAATTTTAAATGTTTGGTTCAGCAACATTAAAATAAGCAGTGATACTCTTTAAAAGTTTGCTTATATAAACAGATGAAATTGGGCGACAGAGACAGCATGCACTCTGTCATGTAAAAGTCTAAGTGTGTGGACTTAGACTTTGCGTAGTGCAAAAGTATGCTTTGCCTAAACTCCAACACTCACCTTCTGTGACAACCCCATACAAAGAACTGTTGTTCTGTCAGGGTCATTACTCAACTGGAGGGACAGATACAGTGGAAACTCTGAACTGCACTGTATTTTGACTATAAGCACTCGATGTACGGTTGAATGAAATGCAGCTGAATGAAGACATTGTGCCTTCAAAAATATCTGACATGGCCATGAAAGTGAACAGACAAACACACGCTCACAATTACACACACTGGAAGTGCCAACACAGAATCATTAAAGTAAGCAGGGAAAATATTTCCTGTAATTCTGTGCAGCTTTAGTACAGGTTGAGCTGAATGCACCTGATTGCTGAACATACTGCAACTGACACACTCCACTTGATACACACACAGCAAAGAAAATTTCATGACTGTCTGAATATCTATTCACTTATTGTGGTCATTTGTCGCTGATTATCTGACGCCAAAATAAAGTCTTTCTTCTGTATTAATAGTATATAAGTCTTATAAATGTTTTTGTGCTGTATTTGTGTTAGTTTTCTTTCTACTTTGTTGGCACAGGTGGAGAAAAAAATCCCCTGCGTGACAACATCACAGTCCACAAATGAACACTAAAAGAACACCATGATTACTTACGGCGTAATGGGGATAACACATGGATTATCATGGATATTACAAGGGTAAGATTTAATATTCTTTCAGAGTCATTTATTCTTACTGTAATTATCATGCAATCTAGAAAATGCCTATTAGCACTTTAGAGTGAAAGGTCATCCCTGTTAATGCCTATTTAATGACAAATGAAGTGTCTCAATATATGCTAATGTCACATACAGCAACAGTCGGCCACCAGTGGGAGGCACTGACCATAAGAAACTTCATCGTATGATCTTTGCTGTCATGTTTTACCTGTAGAAAGAGGCTTCAGACTGAAGGCTGAACTTTATTTTTTCTTTCTTTCTTTTTTTTTTTTTTTACAGGTAGTGTTACATCTGCCTGAAGACATGGGGGGGGCTTTGATTTAGATGTAACATGATTAAAAAAAGGGGGTTTATTTATACTCGATCAGCATTTTATTGGTTTTGAGTACTGTCTGTCTGTACTCCACCATAATGCTTGTTGCCAGTATGGATGGTAACAATTTTTTTAAATTTTATTTTATTTTATTTTTAACATGTAATCAACAAAGAAAAAATCATGTGACCAGGATGGGCTGAATCAGGCTAGTGTCAGATCTGTTTGCAAAACAAACTATTTTCCATTACTCATCTGGATGAAGGAGCAAACATTAAGCGTTAGAGTACAAAATTAACCGTAATGCTAATCCACTAACATACACAGTCAATATTGACAACAGCTAAGTGACCAAAAAGAGGTCGCACTCAGCTGCTCTGTACGAGCGTAGCCATTAGCTCTACTGTTAGCGCGGTGCCATGATTAAGCTGTTGAGTCTTCGCCTTTTAAGAATGCAGCTGGGTTAACGGCTTCACTCATGTTGAGCTGCTGCTACCAACCTATTGTCAGCACACACACGCGCATTCACTTCCTCTTTTTTTCCCAATTCTCTTCAATTTGGCGGCTAACATCTCTATACATAAGTCCTGTTTACTTCCCCCTTCCAAGACAACAAGAAGCTTCTCTTCTTCTTTGGTTTTACTGATAAACTAAAAGCCACATTGCCATCCAGTGTGTCAGCATATTTAACGTGATATTATTCACTGCTGCGCTGTCTGAGTGATTGAACAGGATGCGCAACTCCGCAAACAGAAAATCAATTTGTAGCGGACTGTGTTGATATTGTGGCGGGCCACCACAAATAAATAGATGTGTGGGAAACACTGGGTGTGATGGACACTGAACTCTGGAAAATTTGGTTAAGACTAATTTTTTTGCTTGTTTCTTTGTTTTATTTTATTCATTTATATAAATTTAAGACTCTACTATGCATACTGAATAGCAGTTGTTCTGATTAAACACAGAATAGGGATAATGTCTTCAATTACAATCTGATGTGGTTTTGTTTTGTTTTAGTGTTTTTGTTTTAATTTTCTGCATCTGGTATTTTGTGTCAACCGAAATACAACAGATTTTATAGTAACATATCCCTATTGTGCCAGCAAACTGACGCTAGCCAGAAAAAACTTTCAAACATTTAAAGTACCTGGTTTCAGCTTTATTTGTGCAAACTGGAAAAAGAATATTAGGAATATTCATTATAAATTAATCACTGTTCATAGGCTGATGCTACCTTTCACAACGTAGCCTCTAATATCAGCATTTGCAAATGATGAAAATTGTCCTTCCTGCTGTTGACAGTAATAATATCCTTAAGAATCAACATAACCACTAGTGTATGCAAACTATTAATAAAGCTCTAATAATAAATAAATAAAGCTGAGGTCTTTTTCAAAAGGGTTGTTCTGTTTGATCCATGAGATATTTTGTTGACTATGGCAGGTTGCATTGTATTAGCATATGATGAATGGAAATCTGTCACACATTTAAAGTGCAAAAGGAAGCTATGCATGATAGGACTCTCATTTTAGGTTATCTCACTTTATCTAATCAATGGAATCCCTACTATCAATTGTCTTTTAGTGTCGCCTTTTATATTGAAAAAGTGTCATTTAAGTCAGAGCCATCAATCACAAGGTTCTGACATCTAAAAGTCAAGAAGAAGCTGTTAAGTTTTGACTATATCCCACCGAAACATATTGTGACTGACTTCTTAGATGCAGATGTGTGAGTATGTGTTGCACATTGCATAGTTTTATCTTTTCTGAGCTGCAGGGGAGACTTTATTTGTGGCAGTACTTTAGGTAGTACTGTTGTTCTTTACTTTTAAGATCACTACACAAGCCCTTTCTTTCAATTGTGAATATATAAACTAACATGGCCAGAAAAGTAACTCAATGAGCCTTTAATTTTGATGTATGTGCATGTGTCATGAATAAAGATTCTTCCATTTTTATGAGTTGAAAGGACATAAGGGTATATCTAATATTGAAAGAGAGGGGAGATGACATGTCATGAAGGTTTGAAGTGAGACTAAAGCCACTGGTTTTGTACTAGAAGAACCAAGCTGTGGTTCTTATGGTAGAATATGTTAGAACTTTATACAACTCTTCTCCTGAGGTTTTTCCAGGCTACCTGGGATGTTTTATCTGTTCTGGGTTTTTAAGATACCACCACAGAGTGCATCACAGAGACATATTGATTACATGCCTTATCAAATAGCCTACCTCAGTTGTTCTCTTTTATTGGGAAGAGGCTATGGTCCTACTCTGAGCTCCTCCCCCTCTCCTGAAAAGTGAGTCCAGACAAAGCATTGCTACCAGTTTCATCAATGGGCTGCCTTCACCTTTTGATCACAAACCAAATTTCGCAATCGTACAGAAGGTAAGCAGTTGCTGTCCTGTTGATTTCAATCTTCATATCACTCAGAATGAGTCTCAGATGCAAAGACAGACACAGTAACTTACCTTTAACCCAAAGGGGATATTATACCTCTTCTCTACAAAGACCTATGAGGTAAGAACCCAAGTACCCAATGAGAGTTCCTTCCAGTATTTAACTGAAGAGTGCCCCTGCCCTAACTTTTAATCATAAGTAAAGACAAATAAAGGCAACAGAACTATGACACCTGCAAAAAGTAGTTATGCAATCTTCAGAGCCAGGGCTAAGGCACTCCTCAGTCATTCCTCTAGTTTTTTAATCGTCTTCATGAAAATGAAAGAGTCCAAAACTCACTGACAATAATCTTCACTTGCATTAGGGTTACACGAACTGCTTCGTGCTCAGTATGATTAGCCAATTGATTACATTTTTAGCTAAGACGGTGACAACAAAGTGAAGGAATGAACCATTCCTCAAGCAGAAGTGCAATAACAAAGCATACACTGGTTTAATTCTTCTGTTTTCTCATCGGTGATGTGAACACTAAATGCTAATTACAGAATCATTGTTTACAGTCCAGAGGTGCAGTGTTTACTAGAACCCCACATCACACATTAGCATTGAGGTGACCTTCTCACATTGGACAAACTCCAACACTAGAGGCTCAGCTGGGGCCTTGTGAGTATCCTCACCACCTGCTCACTGCCTCTAACTGTGACAGCTCCAGAAAAAGGAGTGAGTCCATCCTTTATCCAAAAGACAGAGGTGATTTGGTATTTGGTACCATAGATGTTTGCTTGTAAAGCCTTTTAACATCTGCTCAAAAGTCACATGCAGTCACCAGTACGAGGCAGTGAGTCAGTCAGTGTTTTATTTTTCATGCTGTGTGTCTTAATCTGTTCACAGATGTGTCTGAAACAGAGTGGTTGGGTTGCTGAGTCTTCACAATTTCCCTTACATACTGCTATACACTTTGTATGCATCTTGTATGAGGCAGATATTCTTAAATCTGTAGTGATAAAAAGCATTTTTAAAGGGAAATAACAAAAATTAAAGAAAAGTCATGAAACAGGGACAATCTGAAGGTTATTTTTAATTAAGTCAGAAGACAAGTAAAAATATAAATTGCCTATTGCAGCTTAAATTGTAAATCCCAGATCACAGGCTGTTGTGTAATGTGCAGTAATGACACATGTCCAGTCCAATATTTGTCCTTAAATGTATTAAATCACATCAGAGCTACCTAGATGTAATAAAGAAACCTATGATCTTTAAAAGATCAATGCAATTACTGTAATAAACAAAATCAAGCTATTGCAATGGACCTCTGGGAACTGAGTGAGGAAAACATATGAGCTCCAACTACATGATTGCTTTTGCTTTTGCCGTTCAAGCTGTTATGGCTGCATTAAATTATGAACTCTCTTTCATAACCTCAGGTATTGCAGAGCTTGGCAAAGCCCAGGCTGATTCAATTCACTACAGATAAAAAATCTCACACAGAAAGCTGTAATCAATGGATAATTTCCACATTACATGTCCTGTGGACTTCTGTGGTGTCCGATGCAATCAAAAGTGTCAAAACCTGTTGTGCGCAGAGAGGGGGGTTGTGTGCACTTTATCTTGCTACTCAATATCTGCACTATTGCTCGCTGCTCTTTGAACAAGTGAAACCAATCACTCAATCCCTCCACTCTGCACATTCAATTCACATCATTATAAGTAAAACATTGCCTTCAGTTCACTAATCATACTTAATATCAGAGACCAGAGTGATTTATCAGTGCTAGATATTGTCATCCACGTTTAATGTATATGAAACCAACTAGATCCTTATTCTAGACCTTCTAGATACTTGTCTGTTATCATAATCAAATGACAGACAAGAAAATAAACTGATCAAAACAAATTATCAAATTATCACTTTCTTTCAGTAACATCCACTAATGTAATGCTTGTAACACAAATGTTAGTTTTAGCTACAGAGCACTTATTTAACAGATGTCTGTATCAACCTCAATTTTTCATTAACAGTGCAATTTTTTTTAATGTTAAACCCTTTGAGAATATTTATAGCAGTGTTAGTGTTTTTAGCTGCAGCTTATATAAACTATACACAAATTGTGCATAAATCAGACTAAACAATTTTCAGAAATGTCATGGCCAGTCCTAATGCCAGACATAAGGAACCATGGCTGGTTACAGTGTATCTTAACCACTGTACTCTCTTCAGACACAAGAATAAGAGAAATGATTAAATTTCTCTCTTCTCTTTTTTTGTGCTTGCTAATGGCATTACATCTCTTTGTTATGCCTCGCTGGTGCAGACAGCAGTCCCTCAGTAATTAAGTACAAATGCTAGAGAGAGATGGAGAGCGAGAGAGGGAGAAAAAGAGAAAGAGGCAGGCTCAGCTGGCTCCCTGAACATAAAAACAGGTCTAATTAACAGCGTTGACTTCACACATGAGATTGACTCAAAGGGGAGTGAATTGCAGGCAATTACTCATACAGCAGAAAATCATTTATAGACAATTCATTTGGAAACGTGTGCCAATTTATTCCTTTTAGTGCCAAGCAAAGTCTCCACAAAGCAAAGTTTAAATGTCTTATAGTTTAAAACATGAATCAGGTATAATAATATATATTAATACTGGTGATATTCCGTCACAATACATGTCAAGATCAGAGCAAATCTTCTTATCATATCACTCCCTCATACAGCCAAGTGTGCCTTCTGTTGTGAGGACAAAGGAATACATCTTTTTCACCTGAAATGTAGGCCAATCACAGCTCCTCTTTTTGGGCTTTGTGTGGAGTTGTTCCAATTTTACAATGGGGACGTTACCTTGTGTGTGTATAGTGCTTTGTCATCACGTTTGTCTAACAAGGGATGAAAAAAAAACCTTTCACTGTCCTTTTCCTTTCTATTTGTTTTTTCATAGTGGGGCGTGATAAATGGCTAGTCAGCGTCCCACCAGAGAATAATATAACTCCAGTCTTTACTGTCTGTCCATGCCTTCTGTCTCTACCTCTGCCAGTATTTTCCATTTTTCTTTCCTTTTTTTTTTTAACTTGCTCTCACAGACGTTCCCCACCTTCACACACACACATACACACAGACACACACACACACCTCCCACCCATCTTAACCCTATCTCTCTCTTCTGTCTGGAACACTCTCCTCTCCCTTGCACCTCCCCTTTTCCTCTCTCTCCATCATTTCCTTTCACCCTCCTCCCCCACAGAATAGAGAGAGAAGCCAACATTATTCTAGCAGAGGAGCAGGTGAGGGTTAAAAGGCGACCGCGGCCTAGTCTTCCAGGAATTAAAGGGAAAGAGCTCGGGGAAGCAGGGGATAAAGACAGGGCCTGTTTAAAATTCTGACACCTCTCTGCTATAAAGTAGGATTTCTGAGCCACTTGGGGCACAGGGAGGAGGAAAAGAGACTTAAGCAGATGCAGAGGGTAAATGCAAGGCTTTGTTATTTCTGACAAGCCCACTGAATGGAAATGTCATTAACTGACTGTAAATATTCAAACTCCATCTCTCTCGCTTTCACTCTCTGATGGAGGTTTTTACAATGTTGTTTTGTCTTTAGGCATATGCATAGATAATCCACGTTGTGCGGGGAGAAGAAATTTTCTGAGACTTATATCAATAATTCAACCGTATAGGTAGGGAAAAAAAGAAAGGCGTACGTTAGTCTCCCCACGTGGAATTATTCATTTCCATGCATTTTGTAAGTGTGAGTCTTTTTGAATTATAAAACTTTGAAATGGGAACAATGTCTTGCATAGTATAGAAGGTGCACTTTATGAAAACGGTAGATTTTTAGTGTGTAGGCAGCTGTATTACATTATGCTGAAACTGCTTCATAACAATTTCATGAACTTTCTTTACCACACTTTAACTTGACGACAAGGCTGTTTGACTTAAACTTTTCCTAAGTTTATTGTGTTGACTTGGGCTGTGTATGCTGTATTACACTGTGGTTTGCAGTAACTGCAGCACACACACGTAGAATTAAACCCTCACTGTAAGAGGGATTTGCTAACATTTAGTGGACTTTGTCTTTTCTAGAAATATATTTTTGCTTGTCTACTACTGTATATTCATACAAAATGCAAGGCAATATGATAGGAAGACTACACAAACAAAAAGGACAGATAAAAAAGACAAGATGAACAATCTCACAATGACTTAATTACATGAAACTGTCCAAAACCAAGAGAAGAGAGATTTAGAATATGTATTGTATATACACAAACTAGGCACAAAAGACAACCTAAGCAGATGAAAACATTTTCAGCCAACATCTTCAAGGACAAATGGAATAGTGCTGGCAGCCACAGAGCACCTAAGGGCAGCCAGCAGAATCACTCTCTACCACCAACAACATATATTTGTCATTTAGCCCTTGGCAATTCAGTCCCCTTGAGACATTTGGAATGCCTCATCAAATGATGCCGATGTTCCCTTTCGCTGGTTTTGTGTTGTGTGCCCAAAAGCTGCAAGGCACATTCATCTTTGGAATAACCCAATCCCCCTCTTTCTTTCTCCCCTTGTGGGTATGTTGAGAGGCCTGCTGATGTGGGTTATTTGTCCCCTCATGCTGAACACATGGAGTAAGTGTATTTGGGTTGATGGTTGTTGCGGTACACTCCACACTACTGCAGCAGATTGGAGGACGTAAAATCAAGAAAAGCTATGTTTACTGTGCTGCTTGCTAATGTTTTAAGACATGATTCTGGCATGCATGTTATTTGTCAGTCTTCAGCTGCTTTGATCCAGACTGAGATATCTCAAAAGCACATGATCGATTGCCAAGCAAATTTGTGTAAACAGTCATTTTTGTCCAGAGGAAGAGTGTCAATGACCTTGGTGATCCCCTTTCTTTTTCTCTAGCAGCATCAGAAGGTCCAAATTTTTATTACCTAATGAAATATCCCAAAATGAACAAGATGACTGCAAAAGATTTTGTTAAATTCTCGAATTCATGGTTCTCAGAGGAAGACTCATGACGCCTATGATCCTGTGGCTTCTAGAGCCACCAGGAGGCTGATGATTACAGAATAAAATGTCTGAGCAGGTGCCTGATGGGAGGCT
This sequence comes from Naso vlamingii, assembly GCA_029822935.1. Lineage (NCBI taxonomy): Eukaryota > Metazoa > Chordata > Actinopteri > Acanthuriformes > Acanthuridae > Naso > Naso vlamingii. The sequence goes on along the minus strand of JAPQLA010000024.1, from coordinate 21,413,306 downwards.
TTAAAACTTGGGGCACACATTCATGTGTGGCGGCCTACAGAGCTGTGACTGTGCTGCTGACTCTGCTGAGTTTATTAACACTCCTCCAGCAACACGTAGATTTGTTGCACCACTTAAGTCCGAGAGTTGGTCAAAATTAACTGCTAACTTCCTTATGAGTGGCGTTTGTCTATAATGTTGGTTACATGCTATGTTATAACGTTAGCTACTTAGCTTCATTTTAGCAACACCACAGTAACAAGGAAACAGTCACATAATGTTCACTCTCGTCTTGCCTCTTTTTAACGTTACATCGCTCCTGTTCTTGGCCACAGACTTTGGTTTCTTTCCGGCAGTTTTTGCCTGTGATGGTGATAAAGGTGGTGCGATAATACCCCATAACCCGCTAAGGTGGTGCGATAATACCCCATAACCCGCTATTGAGCCGCCCTGAGTCACCGCAGTTGGATTTCCTTCACCACAACAGCCCAACGCTCAGCAGTCTTAATACTGTGTGTTCTCTGTACC
>JAPQLA010000024.1:21126112-21138504 GCA_029822935.1 Naso vlamingii | reverse complement strand
TGTGCTTTGTCTCTTCAAAAGTCTTGGTATTTGTAGGTAATTCATCAGCTCCTACTGGTCTTACTTAACATTCCACCCAATTAACTACCACAGTTACTGTTTGTGAAACATAATAAACCCTCTACTGCTATAATAAAACTTTAGCTACATTGACTTCCTGTTGAGTAGGAACGCAGGTGTGCGTCAGAGATTAATGTCTGAAGCATTTTGGAGGAGAAAGGGTTGATGGGAAGATAAAAGATACAAAGAGCTCATGAATTATCTGCATATGCGAGCTGCTTATTTGATCAACGATAAGGGGAATGAGTCCACTTGCTCTCCATTCTACGCTCACATGAAGCCTATGTGCCCAGCGATACCATCAATTTAGCTTTCAATGACAACTAGTCCTTAGCATGGATGAACACACCCTCTCTGGTAAGCTATACGATAGGATTATGACTGTATTTGATATGCAATGCATGGAATTAAAGAATATCTAGATAAGTTTAAATTGTACCCTTGCTCTAAAGCATAGGCTTAGCCAGGTCTCATATTCTCCTGAAGACTTGGCAATACAGTTAATTGTCTGTTTTGCCCTTGAGCATCAATATCTAGACCGTCAAGGGCACCCTGGTTTCTTCTGCTAATAGCTCCACAAATGTGAGGCACAGAGCAGGTTTTTCAAAAGGGACGGAAATGCCTCTGTACAATTGTGACTAATTGTGGCATAAATTCACAATCGTTTCATAACGGGCTTCACAGCTTGAGGTTTGTCATGTGCAATGGACGCTTTGCTCCCATTTTCACCTGCCATTGCTCTCAATCAAACAAAGAGGAGGGGTGGAAGTTTCTTTTCATGTCTTCAAAGGCGACCGGTTGCTGAGAATTTTTTTTTTTTTTTTTTTTTTTTAACAGAAACAATAACTCCTCTTATTGAGAACAAATGTTGACATTTGGAGGGTGCAGCAGTGGGTGAGAGAAAGGGAGGGAGAGAGAGGCAGGGCCCCTGTGTGCTTTGGAGAGTGCCTCTGGTGCTATTTGACAACAGTGCTGAGTCCTCCGGGGGAGCCCACCTGAGAATAAAGCATGCATTTCAATAAATCAACTCCTAATGAGAGTGTTTGGGCTGAAGAAGAAGGAGCAGGCCAGAGGCTATGACTTCCATATAGGTGGCTGCCAGTGAAGTAAAGGTAAATAGAAAGGTGAACAAAACGTGGTGATCAAAAGGCAAACAACCCCCAATTTAAACAAGTACAAATAAAAGCTTCAAAAAATAATTTCTGGATGTTTTTTTTTTCTTCTTTAAAGATTTTTTTTCATAACATTGCTGACAGTGAGTAACTATTTACTGCAATGTACACCATGAATTAATGTCACAGAGGCTTCCGTCAGCCTAAAAGGTGGGTTAACTGAGTTAAGGTGGGTTTACCCTCCACTGCTTCTCTGATGGCAGCCAAATATTACTTCCCTGGATGAGGTGGGGTGAAGGGGGCAAGGTGAAAGGAAGTCCCTTGAGATTTGGACACTCAAGCTGAAATTCAACTGGAAAATAAAGGATTAGCTTTTAGTCTGGCTGGAAGCGATGATGGAGGCCTCCTCTAAGAGGGTGGGAATATTATATGTTTGATCTTGGAGTATTTCACACTCTACAAGGCTGCGACTGTGGGTGACCAACATTAGAATTAATTTTGTGTGAAAAATTAAAAACTATTCAATTCAAAATTTATTTTAAAAAGTACATAATAGTTACAACATAATAATAATAATAATAATAATAATAATAATAATAATAATAATAATAATTTTTCATATATCTAGAGTTTCTTTCTAAATTGTTTAATTAGCTGTGTCCTAAAGCCGCTGTAATAACCAAGCCATGATGAAAGGCAGAGGAAAGCCTTTCCGATTAGGGCCCATCACACAGCCCATTGGAGCTGGCAGATGCTTAGATAGACTTTTATGGATTGCTCAATGCCGTGCCGTAATGAAGCAGGCAGGGCTGACCCATCCTGAACCAGGCTAAAAAGCTCCAGGGACGAGCCCGCTGGGAGCCCATAATGCCCGATGCGTCCCACGGCTGTATTAATCACACTGAAAAATAAATGTGTGGCAGGGCGAGGGGAGAGGGGAAAAGGGGAGAAAAATGAAATAAGTATGTCGTTTATCCCAATCAAGGTCGTGAATATGTGGCTGGGGGAAATTCCCTGACCAGAATGAGGCCCTAAAAAAAATGATGGTCCATTTAGAAAGAATGGATTGTGCAATCTGTGAAAACTCATAATGTTTATGAAAAGCGAGATTCATGAAACATTTCCCATCTGCGTTTGACTGACAAAATAAAGGAACGATGAGAAGGCCCTATGGTGAATAAAAAATGCCTCGCTGTTAAACACTGGTCTGGCAGCCGCATAAATGAAAGAATGACTCCCCAAGTGTGATGTAATAGTTGGGAAAACAGTTTAATATTTTCTCCTTTGAATAATGAATACCCCGCCAGTACATCAACACCAGCGCGTTTTATTTTATTTACATTCAAAGATATAAATTAGTAAAAGTTTTCCTGATAACAAGATTGTGTAGCTTTTTCTCAAATGCGTCTCAAATAAAAACCGTCCATAATATATATATTTACAAAACAAACAGACGATGTCAGTTTCCCATTTTTGCAATACAACTTGCATAAATTATAGGCATCATTTCGCCATCATTTAAAAAAATAAATATCAAATGTAGGCTATTCCACTTTGAAGTCCTCAAGTTCACTTCAGTTCCGTCCACTTTGCGTCCCAAGACACCTCCTTTTACAAATAGCACGGTTTCACAGAAAGGCCAAATTATATTTCCCACACGTAAATATATAGGCTACTAAAATAATATATACCGTGGCAAATAAGCAAACTATAGGAACCTGAGAAATTACATGTACAGTAAATCACATAATGGGAGATTTTTTTTTTCAAACCAGCAAAAGAAACCATCCACAATGCATCAAAACAAAACAACTGAAACAAACGTGTGCTGCAGAGAATATCATAACTTGTTTGGAGCTGAGGAAGCAGTAGCAGCTTTCATTCCGACTATACGGTGGCACAAAGGTTATAGGGGTTAAAACATGGGGCTCAAAGGTGGTGGCCTTACTCGCTTTATACTCAAAGCAATTGTGACACCTACCTGCAGACCAGGGAAATAAAAATCCCACACAATCAAATGATCAACTCCCTCCACAAGCCCAGAAAACACGGTTTTCTCCGGCTGGCGCGACCCAAAACAAGCTCTATACTGCAAGTGCTTATTTAAACCCCCCCACTGTCTAATTACCGTTACCAAAAAAACAACAACAAAAAAACAAAAACAAAAACAAACAAACAAAAAAACACCTTAAGTAACAAAAAGTAGCGTAGCAAGATATGAAGTTGCACGAGGAGTGCATGTAGCAAACTAACTGATGTGTTTGCTTTTGGCTGACCCTGTGTAATTATAATTATCCCAAGCTGAAAGATAAGATTTGGGGCCCACTGTGTGCACACACACATGTATCAGAGGAAACATTTAAAACAGAATTCCTGGTCAAACCTATGGCAACATGTCTCTGCTTCAGCTGCCCACTCTGTTTGTGTGCACGCGCGTGCCTGTGTGGGTGCGTCATTGCGCGTGGTTAGGCTGATTTGAGGTCTGTCTCTAATGGGCTTATGTAAATGTTTCTATCTGTAGGTGTACTCGCGCACGTTTGTTTACAATACGGTTTCTAACGTGAGCTTGTTGCAAATAAAAATCCCGTCGCTTGATGCTTAATGATTCAAAGAAAGACCAAAATATGCATCTTGTTAAATAAATGGTGAAGGATCAGGCTATTTTTTTTTTGATTATTCCAATAAATTCACTGCGTTGAAAGCGAATTATAGGCCATATACCTATAAGTCCATTTGCTAAAAAGTCCATAAATCATTTAGCTTCATATTTATTGGTGAAATTGTGTTAATCTTAAAACAAGTGTGAATCTACCAACAGCCAGATAACGCCACTTGTTTCTCACGCAAGATCGCTTGAAAAAAGTCGTAATTTTCTTGAGCAAGAGAACAAAAAACAGCCAGATCATCCCACTGTGTGCCTGCAATGACACACGAACGTGCCACAAAGAAAACCAGCTGATTTGCATAGGAAACAAGTGGACACATTTTAACCTCCACCGTGGTGCGATTTCCATCCCGCGTTTAAGAGAAACACAACCTCAAGATTCAACACCAGATTAAATAAACTCAGGTCTTTTTGTCGACGCTGTGCCGCATGTGATTACGTACCTTTCTTTGCTTCTAAATTTGCGGGTCTGAAATGCTGCTGTTGCTGCTGTTGCTCGACAACAACAATCTGGTTTGGGTTATTTTTAACGAGGGGTGAGTCTGGCCTGTGTTTGGGGTTTGTGCTCGCCTCCAGAGCCTGGTGAGAGGAGCTGAGACCCTCGTTTGCAGCAGCAGCAGCGGCGGCGGCGGCAGCAGCAGCCAGACTCACTCCAGATGAATTAGTATACCGCAGGATCCCTTGGCCCTGCAGGGGGCTGAAGTTGCCATAGTTTGTGTAATTGCTATAAAAGGGAGAAGTGTAATAAATAGGTCTTCCAAGGATGGAAGGGGGCGGGTAGAGGGAGGGGGAACTGGCAGCCGGGGAGGTGGTGGAAGTCGTGGGGGAAGTAAGGAGGCCGCCGCTGGAGGAGGGGCAATTTGGTTGCCCAGGATGCCCCAGTTGCTGTTGCTGATGTTGCTGCTTTTGGTCCGAGGTAGCAATCTCCGCCAGCGACCACAACTTGGGCTTGACTGTAGGGTTCTGAGGCGCTCCCGAAGAAGGTCTGCTGTCAAGGCATGAAGACAACTTATTGGTGTTAATATTGTTACTATTGACGAGGCTCCGAGCCAAATCCTCGCGCTGGCTGTGGAGATGGTGGAGGTGATGGAGGTGGTGGTGGTGGTGGTGGTGATGGCTGAGAACTGGAGCTTCTACTCCCGTTAGAGGCGACGAGTTGATGGGTTTCGGCGAGAGCTGAGGCCGCGGGTCGCGGGTCTGGTTGTCGCCGTCCGTGTCGCATTTGTCGCCGGCCTGGTCTGAGCCCAGCTCTCCCACACGACAGGTGACCTTCTCCCCGTCAGATTCTGCTGAGCAGGAGTGGTCCGTCAGGGTGTCGACGTGCAAGCTGATACCTGAGACAAGAGAAGAAAAAATAAAATAAAGTAGGCTGAAATAAAATTAGGGGGAAAAAAAGGCCTAGTTACAAAAAACCAAGTCGGGGATATATAACCTACTAAGAAAAGAAAGAGGAAAAATGTAAAAAGTTATAAATATATCCTATTGAATATGAATCACTAATAGCCTAATATTTTAAAATAAAACAAGGACTTAAATGACACTTATTAAGTCAAAGTATATTGTGTGTCCATGTGTATAAGCAATCATTAATGTTTACAGCCAACCAGGCTTGAATAAGTAAGCTGTTAATTATTTATGTGAATTTAAACAGTGGACTACAATTTAAAAGCCTTCTTTATGATAACAATAATGATTTTCGTTTTTTATGAAGGCCTGATTATTTAAAATGCCACAAAGAGTATAAGAGTTTATTTTATTGAGGCCACTCAAGCGCTCACGTGGACTGATCTGTTATGTGTCTACTTTGCAGGTGACCTGCCATTAATCATGCTAAAGAAAATATAATGTTAATATTTACAGGTCATTTAGTCTAAGAACCTCGTTTTCATGAGGAAAAAATAAAAATCAACATGGTCACTATAACAATTCATGAAGCCAGATCTCTTGCATAAACGTAGGCTAGATATTTTTTCAAAACAGAATCTTTTTTTTAAATGGTAAATTAGTTAATGATTTCATATTCTTGGTATTTTTGCACAAAAATTATTGCACTAAATAACCTGAGCAGTAGATAAAAGGGGCATGCACCCCTCCCCTCCTTGTCACCCCCGTCCAACCCTGAATTGTTAAACGGATCACTGGCTCGGTCGCCAGATTATATCCCACCTTCATCCTCCGCCGACGCCTCGCTGTTGTCCAGGGTTTTTTCGGAGCGCTCCACCTCTTTCCTCTCCCCGTCCCCGTCCTCCTCGTCCTCGTCTTCGCTCTTATTCCTGGGCGCCCATGTCATCTTGTTCTCCTTCTTGAGCCTCCGCCTGGCGTTAGCGAACCATGTGGAGACCTGCGTCAGGGTCATCTTGGTGATAATGGCCAGCATGATCTTTTCGCCTTTCGTCGGGTAAGGGTTCTTCCTGTGCTCCTGCAGCCAGGCCTTCAGGGTGGCCGTGGCGTCCCTGGTGGCGTTTTTGCGGTAAGCCGGGTCGTTGAGCTGGTAGGGGTACCCCGGACTCCCGTATGGGTGGTAACTTAATGCCCCTGCCATGCCCGTCGTGTGCGCGTCATATGGAGAGCTCTGGAGGAAAGTTGAAAAAAAGTGACAAGTCTGCGATTTGTTTTAGAGCACCAAGTTTTAAAAGGCTTTTTTTTAAAAAAATCTTGCACTATACAATTAACCTACATTAAAATACTTGATGGTGTTACCAGTCAAAGTTTTTCTGGAAACTTGTCGGAAGTGAAAAGGGGTTGGATAGTGGTGTAAATTCACTGGCAGATTGTTTTCTGAATTTTGTAAAATGCTGTAAATGATTAAATATCCTTGAACAGTGACGTGAAGTCGATGTTAAAATAAAGAAACTAAGACAACTTCATACACAGGCTATTTTTCTTATGATCATCTGTCAGCCACAATCGTTAAGTTTCCTTTTTTTCTGTAATTGGACGCAGGAGTAGTAAACACACCGTGCGTAAGCAGGCCGCAGAAAAGCATGAACTAATGGTTCACTAATGGTTAGGATCATTATCGGATTAACTAATAACAGGACCCCTGTTAATAAGCCGTAAAGATAATAAAAAGGAAATTTCAATTTTCTGTAATCACCTATTAACTTCCTCATTTTCTTCCAGTGCTGCTTTTTGTTTGGTTGTGGCAGCCCCAATGTGTTAACATATCTTCTCTTTGCAGCATTACAAATCCCATTAGCAAATCACTTGATATGCACCTTTCCTGAAACGCTTGAAGTGCCCTGTGACATTAGCATTGCGAGTCATGCTTTTCATGTTAAAATTCCGTTTATTCAACTCAGAATAAAGTCAGCGACTTCGTCCCCGGTCATTATGACTGCCGAGGGAGAAACGGTTATATCTTGCGTTATATTAATTTTCAAAGACACATAAATTAACCGCTTAGAAGCTAAAGGCTCAAATAAAAATCTTAGTTGGTGTTCTGTTCTCCATAATTAGCTGCGCAGTGAGTGTTAAGCGTTGGTCAAGCCATTATAATTTGTAGCTCATGCTTAAAAATCCAATTTTAAGCCAAAGGGGTCAATGATTTTATAGCAAGAATCCAACGACTGGGCCACATGTATAAATGTGTAGTCATATAAAACACGAAAGTTCTGCAAGCACTTACGGACACTTGAATCGTTGCAAAACACTGCAAACCTCCGCCGATTTAATCGCGCTGTATGGCAGTGAAGGCAGAAGAACATTTTGCGCTCTGACAGACTTTAACTCACCGACACATTCACCTGCTTCGGAGTCTCATCATACAGAATCAAACATAAATACATAAGATATTTTACCATGTAGGATGGGAATCCTGTAGTTGGATCTGTGGAGTATGACAGCGGACTGGAGAATCCCGCACCAGCCGAGGCGGAGAAAGCAGCCGATCCAGGGTAAGGGCTGAAGGCTGAGCCCGATGACGACCTAGTCAAGTCTTCATTCCGCGGGGCAGCCAGAGCTGAGGCCCCGTAAGCCGGACACGAATAGAGAGCCAGAGAGCCTGGGGGCTGGTAGAGGTAACCCTGAGGATAGGACATTGGTGAACGCGGGAATGGTCGCCGATTCCAAAAAGGGAGGAAAAAACGCGCAGGGCGTCGGGCAACAACAGACAAAATAATAAACAATCAACTCAATAATCAACCGTGCAAACAGTCATCACACAATGAAAATAAAAAAAGTCCTCCCTCCACAGCCCCCTTACTGGGAAAAAAAACCCCGAAAGATCTGTTAAAGTGCCCTCATAGAGGCAATGTGGCATGCGTCTTGATCCCCTAGCGTCCGATGTTTTTAGTACGCAGCACTATGAAGTGAGGAGTTAGGAGGGAAGGAGCCAGTGGAGTTTCAGACACACAGAACATTGGGGGAAACTGGAGCTGTCACTCCGACTCATCTGAATATCCCATCCCCGCCCCCTTTCTGCCTCATAGAAATAGAGCCTCGGAAAAAAAAACAAGACTCCACACTGCAAAAAGTAGCGTATATCAAAGAGTTGTGTGGCTTAGTGTGGGATTTTAACATTTGTTTTATTTAGGAACATCAGACAAGTCCAACATAACCTTGGAGGAAATAAAGTAACTGTTGTTAAAGCAAACTGCTTCACAGCTGTGATCTGCCCTGTCAGTTGTCTCGGAAAATTTAACACAAAGGTGACGTGAATTTAGTTATTTTGATACTTATTTCATTTCAGTTATTTGTGGTTTAAACAGATGATAACACGCTCAATGACTTGTTTGGGTGGATGTTTCTTTGTTGTGCAAGACATGATATATAGGCCTCTTGACTTGGATTGAGAGAGAAGTCGGCTCTACAAATTTAGTTCCCCTGTTTTCCACATTGTTTTTAAATAGTCGAATATTTATTTAGATTGTTTTAAGGCTGGGGCGATTGTGGTACACACTGCCTGTCTGATCAAAACTTGCGTGCACTTCCACAACAACTGTGCAAGAGAGTGCAGCAAGAGAGAGGGGGGTGGGTGGGTGGGCGTTGGGGGTGGGGGGTATAAAATGGTCAGTGCTCTCCACTTGCAGCTGGTTATTTCGTCAGTCCAGAGGACACAGGCGGACACATCCACTTAATGCATGCGAGCAACGATGAGCGTGCGCGCTCTCTAAACAGTGCGCGCTCCGGCCCGCGAGAGAACCACGGCTCCGTAATTTCCAGCACTTCGCACATCTGAAATACGCTCGTCCTTTATTACAATCACATTCATGACTAATAATAAAGCTGCTGGTTGTGGTGATTGTCGCTTTATGAGGGGTAATCTCTCCTTTATAGGCTACAAATACCAAGATAACCACCAAAGCGTGTGTGGCCGTGCGCGCGCGCAATTGTATCTGGTGAATTTGACAGTTTTTGGACGCGCACTTTGTCAGTGTGTTTGGGCACTCACCTGTCTACGCTGAATCTTCGTGTGCACTTTTGGACTTCTCTCCATGCAAAACAGGGCATATAGCCTTTAGCCTATTATTGTGGTTATAGGCAATATGACCTCTGTTGGACTGCGCAACATGATGGAAACCTGGAACTGTGGGCACGGGCAGTCAAGGTGGCAACTATTTGGGAGGAAGAGCCTAGTCCAGTCTTCCTCATCAGTATTCATCCGAATGAGTGCAATCGTCCATAGGCGCTTGCTCCTCCACTGCTGTGTGGTCTGTCAGTGTTGTAAACAGCCGGAGCACCGTTTAAATAGGTGCAATACAGCTCGCCTGTTAGCAGGAATATCTAATTTAATTAGAACAGCTTAAAACATGCATTCATTCAAACAGACTGGCTCACAGAAACATTTACACATTTTGCTCACACAATATTCCACGTGGTCCTATCTTAAAATCTAACCCTTGCAGCCACAATCACAGTTTTTCTCTTAAGAGGAGATGAAACAGTGTTATGACTTCTACATGAACTCTAAACAAAAACGTTATGGCAACATACTATATTTATTTATTAGTGTATTAATAGGTACAGTGTTATCATAAACATCTTGTCTGATAATGCCATATTTATTTTAAATAAACAGCACACTAAGCACCCACTTGAATCAAACACTGAGATAAAACATATTTTAAAAACCTTTTTTTGATAATGTTTTGTAGAAGTAGTAGTGGTAGTTTTTGTTGTTATTTACATTATGACATCCTTTTGTAAATAAATCCATCACTATCGCATCATATTAAACAAAAACAAAACCGCATAAAAGGGATCTGAAAGTACTGAATACTATTTACTCTAACTGTGTATGAACATGTTTTGAATCATACAATAGAATTATAAAGAACCACATCATTAATCGTATACTTGACACAAAATTAAATTAATCTGTTAAATACACCATTTCAAACAGCATTCTAAAAATATGAGAGCAAATAAATAGCATTTTCATGTCTGAAGCATGATAACCTGTTAACACTTCATATTTGAACGTGAAGGTGTATTCTTATTTTGGAATTTGAAAGTGTACTCAGTATCAGTTTAGTGCACTTATTTACATTATGAATGCCAAACATTAAAAGAGAAGGAAAAACATAATGATAATGTCAAATTTATCTGCATCTGCACGGTTATATGAGTATATTTACTGCAGTGTCAACATATGTCATTGTTTCCAGCCTGCAGAAGTTTTACATGTTCTATAATATTTATTATGATACCTGAAATTACTTAAATAGTTTGTCCACTATCCAGGAAGTGTTTTTTTGTTTTTTTTGTTTTTTTCAGGAACATGTGGTGGTTTCTCAGTTTAAGACATGACTAATCAATCCCAGAAGGCTAAATGAGTCCTCTCAATATAGATTAGGTCAAGATATGGCTGACTGGGAGTACTGTTTGGCACACACCAGGGGGCACTGTCTCCTCTAGACACAGACCATAGGCTAACCATCAGTACCATAACTGTGAATGTGTTTGTGTGTGTGTGTATGTGTGTGTGTGTGTGTGTGTGTGTGTGTGTGCGCGCACATGGTCTGTGAGGGCATTTTTTTCACTTGTTTGCGTGTCTAAGTGTATAATAGTGAGTGTATATGTAGGTGAGTGTCTGTATACGCATATGCTTATTGTCACTGTGAAATGCACCTGTCGGCCTGCTGAGGTGTATTACGTGTGCGTTTGTGTTTGTGTATGTATATGTGTATATGTGTATGTGTTGTTAAACTCTGCAGTTGTACATTCCAGGTCTCAGTTTCAGACAGGCTGGAGCTCCTAAGATATTTTGGTCCCAGCTTGATGGAGATATAGGAGATGGGAGAGAGGAGATTGACAGACAGACAGACAGACAGACAGACAGGCAAGCAGGCAGGCAGAAAGAAGAGGGAGACAGAGAGACAGACAGATTAAGACAGTATAGAGAGTATAGACAGGGAAAGGCCGACAGATGAAGCAAGACTGAACAGCATCAAGTGAAGCAGAAAGGCAAGCAAGGAAAACATGAAGAGTCAGAAATGCAGATATCCCATACAGTTTAACCTAATATAAATTAAGTGTAGTGATTCTTACCAGTTTATATAAATTTAACATTTTAGCGATGATGTTAAGGTGAGGACAGAGTATATAATTTTAAGGATCTGACACTCAAAATGAGCTTAAATGTCTAGGAAAAAGAATATATTGTGTATTACTACAAAAATGAATTAAAATAATGTTTAATGTAAGTAAAACAATTAAAATGTACAAGAAAAAAATAATGCATTTTGCAGTTTGTTTGCTTGTTTGTTTGTTTATTTCCAGGATACTGTTGGCCCTCACTACAAATATACCTTACACTAACACACACATAGACACACACACAAACACACACACATAGACATGGATACATAGATACACACACACACACACACACACACACACACACACACACACACACAAAGTATGTTTGTCTGCAGCTAGTGTGGAACTCTTAAATGAAAATTTCTCAATAGAATTTTAAATGTTTGCTAAAAAGAAAACACAAAAAAATCAGACAAATTTTAACTAATTGTTGTCACATGTCAATAAATATGCTTAACTGAAAAATCTGTTTTTCCACCCTCTGCTCACTCCAGATAACTCCAAACCAGGTCATTTTATGAAAGATGTCATCTCTCATGAATGAAGGAAACAGCTATTGATTTCTCATATATTTTCTCCCCACAGAGTTCACTACTGAATAATGTAGAATTGGCAGAGTGGCTTGTATTGTATTAGCTGATGATTTCTAACTACTAACCCTGTTTGGTAGAGTAAATTGCCTGGAGTTGAATTGAATAGCTAAAGGATATGGCTTTGATGTCATGCCCTTTGTTTATTACACATATGACTAAATATATTGATTTCTGATTTTTCATACTTGTTTGAGCCTCTGCAGTGCAGCTGTTGTGGACCTTTTGCATTTTATCACCTTATAACTTACAAGGTGCACTGAGGCTCATGTGCTAACCATGGGGATGCATTGTTGGGTGGAGCTAGGTAAATGTATAAATGCATTTGTGTATCTAAAACCAAGTATGGCTGTATGTGCAGCAGAGGAATGGACTAGTTCAGTAGCCATATTGAACTTGTCTGTTATAAATATTGTTTGAATA
>JAPQLA010000024.1:21111734-21122052 GCA_029822935.1 Naso vlamingii | reverse complement strand
GGCAATACGATATGTTGATTACTAAAAACTGTCAGCTCTAACACACAAATCAGCTGTAACACATTTCAAATGCAGTCAGGTAAATCTCAGCCCATGATTAGGTCAAGCGTGGTGGCGGTATTTGTGGTAAACACTGTTCCGCTCTGGGGGCTAAACGTTTGTGTCAGTAAAGAATAATTACACCCTTCGACGTTGTATCTATCGTGTTAATCTCGGTCCACAGCAGCCACTTTATTCTCTCGTTTGTTTAATAGCTCACTAGCAGCTTTATTGTTTCAAAGTGCTCGATAGCAAACCTGTAAATTCTCTGTTCAACATTTGCCCCCGTGGCGTTGTGGTTCACCGGTGCTGAATGTTGAAATAAAGCAAACAGTCATTGATCTGCAATCAAAGATTCAGGACAGGAGGTCATTTACATGTGGAGAAGAGAACCATTAGGAAATGTGCTGCAGGGCATGTGTGGAGTTTAATTCATTTAGCAGTGGTTCGCTGGCACTATCGACTTACTTATGCTAGGTATATGTAGACAAAACGGGGGGAAAAATCACTAAGCTATTGTAAAATATTGTGTGTAGTACTGGTAGATGCTGTGTGTTGCTAATTAGAAATGAATGTGCATGTGTGCTGTATACAACAAAGCCAAGTTAATTATCTTGGGACGATGGGAGAGAGACAGGCTTTATACTGTGGGCCTTGATATGAAGCAAAGGAATCAGATACGAGGCAAATGGCTCTTGAAAATTAGGCACGAGCACTTATTGGCAGTTGGTCAAGTTTGCAAGTGTCCCAGGAGTCCCGAGTGCTTATGCAATGTGTCGCAGCTTCTGTTAAAATTTGATGATTAAATGGGCAAATACTTCCTAGATTTGTAGACTGAGAGCAGGGCCTGTTTATTTTATTTATTCATAGCGTGAATATGAATAATTTACTGGTCAGCAGTTTTTGTCAGGAGAGAATCATTATTGTATGTGGCAGGCTAAAGGTTTGTGATTTTTGGCATTTGGCGCTCTCCCACTGTATTGACAGCCGCCAGCTTCTGTCAGGGTCATCTCTCACTGTTTGCTTAGAAAGCAGTGAGTCACTTCTGAAGCCGGTTTAGCAGGTTGTCATACACTTATGCACGATAAAAACAATCTCCCTTCTTTATTATTCTTATTTTGCCGACATGTGTTCAACAGGGATTTTATTATGAGTTTTAACAATGCTGCCAGACCACGAGCAAGATTCTTTATTGCCAAAATGATAGCTGGATAACTTATTTCACTTTGACTCCCAAAACTTATGTTTGCAGTTTAATACAGTTATTAATGTTATCCTTATAAACAAAAAAATGTGCTTTTAAAAAAATAAAACGTCACAGAGTAGCTTAATTGCTTCAGGGGGTGTTTGAAAAGGACAAGGGAATCACAATAGGCCTACTTATGCAAAATGGAATAAATAACAGATAAAATGTACAAACAAGCATATTTATGTTCTGATTATTTCCCCTTTTATACTCCTTTATCTAGTCAAGAAGATTTTATTTAAAAAGTGCCAAATCATGCCATTAGATATCTCATGACAGTTAGTTACATGTAAAGCAGGTTACGATCATATAATTTAATTTTACAGAGAACTAACAATGCTCCCATGAGCAAACACTGGGTGACAGTGGCAACACTGGCGAGGTACAACTCTTACTTTCAACGAGCAGAAATTTTCAACAGAACCTGGTTCATTGGTGGGTGCCAATCTGCCGCCACCAGTTGGGTTTATTGATTGTCAGGATGGATCCTATATGTCAGCCCATTCAGCGCGGGGGGGGGGGTATGTTGGTATTATAATTTTACAGGGCGCTCTGGTAGCTCAGTTGGTAGAACGGGTGCCCAGTGTGCAGAGGCTGCGTCCCTGCTGCAGCAGCCTCGGTTCGATTTTACCCTGTGGCTCTTTACTGCACGTCATTCCTTCTCTCTCTCTCCCATTTCCCATCCATTCTTCAGTTGTCCTATTAATAAAGGCACAAAAGCCCAAAAATATCTTTAAAAGAAGATATGTACAATTTGTACATTTCATATGTGTCATATTAATGTTTATACACTATATCAAGGTGAAGGACTTTTACCTGTAGTAATGACACTACTACTCATGAAATATATGAAGCGCACAATTTCGAACCGATGTGATGGTCTCACCTTATATGACCTCATATCATCTTTTCAAGTGTCCCAAAACCACTAAAAAACATTAGACATGAAGAACCATTGGTCACTTCCCATTCCCAGCTGATAAATCATGACTTTAATCCCATCACAATTTTAACGTAAACCATGATCTTTCCTTAAAATCAGCCAAGTCTTTTTTCGTGCATAAACTGCAGGGATTTGGAACTGTTCTGAAAGGACAGATGATGTCATCCTGTCAGCAAGAGCCTCACATCGGAAATTACCTCCGTGTCTTATATTTTGAAATTCTGAAAATAGGTGCACAGTCAGGAAGGTGCTCTCTTTTACCATCTTTTCCTCAGTACTACAAGTGTCTGCTCTCCTGCACTCAGTCAAGGTCAATTGAGTTCTCCAGTCTGTTATCAGTGTGCTTTTTGATGGAATAGTGCAGATAACAGAGTACTCAGAAAAGATGGAAGGAAACAGGAGATCAAGAACTGCTAGATCTCGCATAATTACTGCACCATCTCCACATACTGTAGCAACAGATTTATTTCTCACCTTTACCATACCGTGCAGCTTAAGACACACTCAGCTGTACTCCAAGCTGCCAGCAGTAGGGTGGATTTATTGGACTATTGGTCTGGAAATAGCTTCAAGTGTTTAACTGATTTTACAAAAAGTAAATACTGGTTTGAAATGTTTGTTGTTCTTTCCTGCTTTGATTTTGCTCCATGGATTGTGACTTAGATTCAATTTGGATAAAACAATAAAATAACAGCAAATGGTAAGTCTGAAGTCAATTATTAGAGTGTATCTTGGGAGCTGAAGCAGTTGTAGCCTTAGAGGTTCACTGGGAGGTTTTACACTGGCTACCTCAGAAAAACAATTCTTAGCAGTCCTCTTCAAGATGTGATTGCTTCTTTCCAAGATTGCAAATGAAAAATTATTTGTGCCCAACTGGCAGACCGTCCTTGTTTTAAGGTATTAGCTGGATTAAATATGGGAATGTCCGATGACAATCTTCTTCTGAGACACAACCATTTAAGTTTTATCTTCTCTAACAGAACTCAATCAGACAGTGTTTTCAAAAGTGGTACATTTGCTTAAATTTTAATTTAAGCTTGGAATACATTTGTTTCACAGCTAATGGGGTCATTTAGATGTGAACATGCATTTGAATCCAATGTAAGCACAGTGAAGTACATATACCAAAGCATCATCACACCTCAAAAATAAAAATCAGCCTTAATTTTTATATCATAGCTACTGTAAGCAAATACATTTTTTGCTCTGTTTTGATCTTCAATTTGTGTATCTTGTAAGAAAACGAACAATTGTAAATAGATGTTATTCACTATTTTAAAACCACCATAAGGCACACGCACACCCCTCACACACTGTAATCAGGACCTGCCCCAGTCGATGGGATCATCACTAAAAAGTACTGACAACACTTTGACGGACCTGAAACTAACCAGTCTTTTTCCCATCAAGGCACGATTATGTGACTAGCCCCGAGTTACTAGCAATAAAAGAAATGTCTCTCTTTTTTATTACATCTCCCAATCGAGAACAATGGAACGTTTGCCTCTGAGCCATTTATTCAGCTCTGATGTATGATTAGCACAGGGCAAATCAATACCATGTTGGATGATCTTAACGGGAAAGAACTGCGATTTCCCCTCCGTCACAGGGCCAAGCGCTGATATTTGTCTGTCAGCAGTGACATGCTATCTCTAGCAGGGGCACTGAGGCCAAAACACAGGTATTGATCCTGTCAACATTGATGGCCCTAATGGTATAGAGGATGAGAGAAACTGCCTGCCACTGGAAATGTAATGCAGCGCTCGGAACGGCCTCCTGAACCAGTGAAAGGAACATGATGTTTATCTGTTTTTTATTGAGAATTACTGAAGGTCCACAGTGAACATCGTACAAACTGCAAGTGACTATGCTAACAAGAATATCCTTGAGTCATAGGACCACTGCTTTTTTTTTTTCCACATCAACAAACACGCTGAAAGCAAACTTCCTGTTTTCATTGCTTGCAGTTTGTCGGATCTTGCATAATTTTACACTGGCCATAAATTCACATTAATTTGTCCATAAATTCACTGTTTGAATCATCACTAAAAAAACCTGTTGTGTGTTTGTCTTCCATTGTGCATCATATATTTTCATATACTGCTACTCTGGGGAACATAATGGCACCAACACCACTTCTGAAGAATAAAAAAAATCTCAGGAATATGTCTCTGTGTTTGTGCTTGTCTACTGGGAGCGAGGTGCACAGGTTTAACATTACATATGTTTGCTTAAAGGTCAGTGAGGTAGATCTGTAAAGGTGATTTACATGTAGTTCTGTACAGCAGGAAACACTCAGAAAACATTTAAGGTCAGTTATTACAAAAAAGAGTTATTATTATCGGCTTGGCTCAGTATAAAGAAAACTGAAATAAAGAGGCTGTAGTCCAGAAACACTTGTGTTGCGCTGCCTGTATACCAGGTGCTGTTGGATTCTCAAGAGGAAAATGTATACAAGAAGTATCAGAGACCTTCTCAGGGCTGTCAGTAGATTACTGCATGTGTTCTATGTTTGTATACATATTGATTTTCAGCAGCCTTAATATGAATCTGTGAGGCCTGTAAAGAGACGTAAAAACAAGCAACCTTTATCAAAAGCCAGCAGCTGCACTCCAGAACTACGTTGTACTCCCACCCTGTGCAAACACACATCTTAAATTCATAATTTTATAGCATGGTAAAAAGTCTGGCTTAACAGTTAACCCATTTGTTTGGCAGAATTTGGAAGAAAAATACTTCATGAAAAAAAATCTATTTAATGAACACCACCGACCCTTGAGGGGCCATGTCTCCAGTCCAAAGAATCAAAATTTAACAAAGCAGCTCTGATTACTTAAGACAGCTGGCTTGCCGGCCATTAATGTGTGTGCATGTGCATGTGTGTGTGTAAAAAGAAGATTGGAAGGTGACTGGCAAATACCAACCCAATTCTTTTCTTTAATTTGGAATTTTACATTTCTGTGGTTAGGGTCTGGTCAGGTTTGGGGACCAAAAAACACTTGGGTACAGTTATGGAAAAATCTTATGGTCCCTTCAAAAAAACACTTGGTTTTCAAGATCTAGTAAAGGTTTAGACAAAAAACAACATGGATAGGATTTGGAAAAGATCATATTTGGGCTTAAAATACCCTTTTGTCCCCTAAAAAAACAGCCTGAAAATATTTCATCATTTCCCTAAATAACACTGCGAATTTCTCCTTCGGAGATTAATAAAGTACCTTACCTTACTTTGTTTGGTTAGCCACAAAACTGGCTGGAAAATCCCTATACATCTTCTAAAAAATGCCCGGTTTGGTAACCAGAAATACAGTTCTCCATAGTCTCTTTAAAAACAGCTTGTTTGGCTCGCCACAAAAGCAGCTGGAAATTCTCCCAAACTCCTGACAGTTGCTAAAATTACTAGTTGAAACCATCAACCTTGATGCGTTCTCAAACGTCGGTCTCCCTCTTGGCAGCCATTTCGCCAAAGTTTCAAAATTTACATTTCTGTGCTTTGCAAAATCATAAACTTTTTTTTGTTGTGACCAGGCTGCAAATACATACAGTACAGGCCTATTGCTTCGCATGTGCAGTATGCACGTGTGTCTGTGCTTGTATTAGTATGTATGTATGTGTGTGTGAGCCCCTGTAAGAGTTTGTATATCCAGTGCCCCTGGCTAAGTCTCTTTACATCTTTTCTTGTTTATATATTTCTATTCCTAAACTCCAGGCCCCAGGAATATGCTGTGGGCTATACAGGCACAGCAAAGTAGGAGGAACTTTTTATTTATTTATTGTCAGGAATTATCACTCAGCATAAATATCAATGCAGCCAAAGGATAGTAAGGTTAGAGTTCTCATGGATGCACGGAAACTGTTGGAGATTTGCAACTGGAGATGCAGACAGTGTGATCTGTGGTATACTGGCTGTAATATTAGGCAGAGCTGTGTGGTTGTATGAGTATGTAAATGGAGCATTTTAAGGTTTGGGGTCAAATTTGGATGAAAACTCAAGTATAGTCGATAAAGATGGATTTTTTATTACCATGATGCTGCAACATTTAAATCTGTTAAAGATAATCTATGAGAGGGCATCAAACCTCATTGGGATTCTCAACAACAAAAATGATTAGCTTTATTCTTTGTGCCAGTCGCCATCACAGTCATTTCCATCCCAAACTCGAAACACAGCTGCACATTACATGTTTCTATGACTCATATTCTTGTTGGTCATCACACCTGTTATTCCAGCTCCTCAGCTTTTCAAGGGAAAGGCATCATTGAGGTTAAGCTGCCGTACGAAACACAGAGCACAATGCCATCAGATAACATGTCAGTCACGGACAGCTGGAAAAGGCACATACACACAACCGCTCGCACTAAGATGTGCCAACACATACTTTGAGTGCTTCTGGATAGAAACAGAGAGTGACAGTGATAGAATTTATTGTGATGGTATCAGCAAAGCAGCCATCACAGCTTTGGCAGATTGGAAGGCCATCAGGACCCATCTCCCTGGCTCTGATCAGTGTTCACATCCTGACATCAGCCTGTGATGTTAACTCCAGGCCCTGAAAGGGGGCTATGAACCATGATCAGCAATATCAAGCCACCAGAAATAGAAATCCATTTTGCTGCCTCGAGGAGAATAGAGGGTGGTGAATAAATATCACTGGCCTCCTGGTCTGGTCTGGTTGGGTCTTAGTTGGGTGTCTGTCTCTCTCTTTCTCTCTCTCCCTCTCTCTGCCTCACTACGCAGGGCCCTTCAGCTGTTTTTCCCTCTCCTCTTGTTCTGAAGGTTAAAGGATTAGGAGCTGTGTTTTCAGACCGGATTGCTGTCCTGGCATGGATTTAGATTTTGGCCACACACACACTAGAAACTAGAGCCCAAACACACGCGCAGGTGCACATATGTACATGCAAACACACACACGGACCACCAGCACCACCGCTGAGCAGGAGGTTGTGGGGATTAGCAGGAAATACCACAAGATGGTGGCCAAAGCATTTTTTTTTCTTTCTTTATGGAGCCAGATAACAAAATGAGAACAAACCAGAGGTGCTTGTACGAAGTTGTTTTTTTGCTCCCCCCTCCTCCCTCCTCAGTCTTCCATCATCCTCCTTCCTTCCTCTGGTCCTGTCTAAACATGCTGACCAAGTGCGTTGTGGCATTTCCAAAAGCAAAAAGTCATTAAATATAAACACGGTGTGTGTGTTTCTTTTTCTGATCTTTCTGCTTTCATTTGATTCTTTTCTGTTTTGCTTAGAAAACTTATTGGGATGCCTGTATAGCCGAGCAAAGACGTGATGAATTATTGATCGATGACAGCTTCATCAAAGCGCCGTGTTCTACACGTACTTGGCATTTCTTAACAGTGAATTTACAGCGAACCGACACTAATGCGCTCATGTTGTTCAAACTTGTTTACAAATTGGGGCGAGTCAGTGGACCTCTTGCTTTAAAAAACCTGACGTCCAGGTTCTGACAGACCTGGCCTGAAAGCATCAGCGAGTGCGGAGGAGAAAGTGCGTCTGTGCGTATGACTGTGTGTTTGGGTTTGCATGAGGGAACATACACTAGACTTTAAAAAATGTATGAAGAACACAGCCTTTTTCTTTCTCGACACAGAGAAAGAGAGCAAACGGTTCCCAGAATGCCAGGGGAAAACACAGTTCAAATAGTGTGAGGGCGAAGGGAGCAGATCAGAGAGAAAGCTGTTTGCAGTTCGGGCCTACAAGGCAATTCTTCCCGCGACTCCCAGGTGAGAGAGCTCAAAGAGAAATAAACCTGAGGTACCAATTTGCCGAGTTTTGTTCAATAGATGGGTGGGTGCCTAGAGATTTTACCCTGAGTGCACAGAAGCCAGGGCCAGTAAACAAAATTACTTAAGGATGGTTACATATTCGCTCTCTGTCTTCCTTCATGCTTGAAGGAGACAAGTTCTTTGTCTTTGCTCTGCCCGACTTGTGTTTCATGTGAGTGCAGACAGATAGAGCACAGGCGACATGCACTCTATCGTCTCAATCTTGACAACTTCTGGTCTGTTTTTCTTGTCTCTTTTACAAATCTTTTTTTTTTTTTCCTCTCACATGAAGTGTGGACTGGAAAGGTTGAATGGGAAACTTTATCAAAACAGATTTAACTTTGGAGGGCTGTGAAACAGCAAGATTTATTTACAGTCTTCAAATTCTCCATTGCGTTGCAGGTAGCATTTCTTATCCACTGTGAGGTTTTATGTAACTGTGTGTTGATTTTCATAATGTGATGCTGATTTATGTACAGACAATTGCGAATAACTTTTCATACACCATATCTTCTCTTCCGCACACATAAACGCAGACAGGAGCTTTGCTGGCTTGAATAATTGCCGCAATGAATATTCCAGAGCAAAGATAAGGCACAGCATTATTTCAAACCCCGCAGACACACAAGTTTCATCATAACGCTCATGATAAAACTGACTGTGACATACATCGCAGGACACCTCTCGCCCATTTTACAATATGCCCTTCCGTGCTAAACAGCGAAATGAATTCCCACACATCAGCATCGCCAAACCTGGACCCCTTCGATTCGCATGGGCCCCTTGGAACAATCCATTAATTTACCCAGATCGCAATCTGCACAGATTCAATTATTCCTGAAACCATAACCATAATACAGAGCAATGACAGGGCTATATATTCAAACCAATATTTATTTGTAATAATGCCAGCACTCCCTCTGTCAAAGCTCCAGCAGACAGGTGGAAAAGGCACTGAGTGGAAACAGGACATAGTCTATTGAAAGGCCCTGTTGATTTATTAATGCTCACCCATTTAAAAGTCACTTCATTTTTCCGTGCCTTCAGTCTACAACACCCTATATGTGTGTATGTTTGTGTCCATGAATCAGTGTTGTTGAAATACACAGTACATTCCTGCGTTAACATTCCTCTGTAATGCAAAGGCTGCATCATTTCAACAAACTCAAACTTAAAGTTAACACAGGGCTCAGGACATGAGGTTTATATTGCTTTTGTTTAAATATTTTGATGAAGCCTCCTGCACATTGGTGATGCTTGAGAGGCCAGCTGAGAGTTTGGCATATTTTTTATGATTGACTGCGAAGGGGAAAGTAGAAAAAAAGATAAATGGTTGTGAATTAGAGAGAAAGCAAGCGAATGCCTGAGAGACTTGCAATGTAGAATTCAGATGTATAGTAACAGATGGCAAACCATGCAGAAATCAAAAAATAGTTTTCATTTTTCTTTGATTTTGCAGTGGTAATATTAGATGCAAATGGAACCCATACTACAGAATGGGTAGTCTGAGAAACAAAGACAAACATCGCTTGAAGTTTGCCTTCCCCAGCGCCACTTTTTTTTTTTTTTTGTGAAAATGAGTATTGCAGATTGCTTCACCTGTTTGTGTTCAGCACATTTATTTCTGGGAGCCGGAAACTACAGAGAGGCAGACTCCAAACAATCATCTGTCATATGTAGAGAGGGTCTGGAAAGAAAGCCATCATTGTTTACACTTGACCAACATTACCAAAGCCACATGAAGAACAAACAAAGTCAAAAAAAAAAGAAAAAAAAAAAAAATCCTGTGTGCACCACTATGCACTAAGGTATCACTTTAGCATAACTCCTCTCTGAGTTGTTTGATCGTAATTGCAATATGTCTCAAAAGCCACGTCGAATGTGTAGTTGTTCTCAGAGTGAGAAAATTAATTCTCATTGTTTGGCTGTTGTAATGTCACAGATGACGACTGCCCTGACCTGAGCATGAACTCATCAGTTGAAATGAAGTTGTTCACTCAGCTGTAGAAGACAAACCATAGTTGCTGCGGATTAATCAACCCCATCAGGTCGCGTGCGATTGAGGGCTCTTGCTGGAAATGGCTTCCACCCACTTCCACTTTGACCCCAGGAAATGTTGGATTCGAGGGAGTGTGCATGAGTAAAGAGCAAGACCCTGACGTTTGTATTATATACTAAATTATACAGAGACTTAAATAAGATGTCTAACCTAATGTGTGGTTGTGGATTGCTGGGCTTTATGAAGTGTAGTTCCTGTCTGCCATCATTTCTGTTGGTTATTCCATCATTGTGTGTGTGTGTGTGTGT
>JAPQLA010000024.1:20913585-20924369 GCA_029822935.1 Naso vlamingii | reverse complement strand
TGGACTGATTCTTATTTTAAAGAAAATGAAGACGACTTTATTTCTAGCTTGCTGTCTCACCAGTTTGTGGAGTCTTAACAACAACAAAAACACAAGTTGCCTTGGATGTGGTCAGTTCCCTCCAAGTTCTGTCTAGTTCTTAGTGCCAGTAAGCATCATAGGTAACACTTAAGGGTATAGCCAATCAGAGACAGAATAGGGGCAGGTCTTACTGCAAGGCATTCTGGGTAAGCAGGTAGTGTCACTTTAGTATCTCCCAACCCATGATCATGACAACAACGACAAAAGTCACCTGACTTTGTCCTTACCTGTGGGTCGAAACTCATGCAAAGAAAAGACACTTTTTTAAATGCACATGACACAAAATGTCCTAACAAGTGTCCTGCTATTCATACGCTATCCCATTAGATCACACTGAGCTGCTTGTTGACCAATAGAAAATTGAATGGCATTTGGATCTGGTTATGTATTCTTATTTTTGAAACACGTGTCTGGAATTTGAGCTTTATTTTTAGACGGAATTCTCAGGAATTTTGTCCAGCAAAGGAGCAACATGGAAGAATGAGTATTCCACAGTGAGTGCAGCTGGGAATATTACTCAGGTAACATGACTTTAACAATAAGTCCTGTCTTGAGTTCAGCACAAGTAACGCAGATATTTTACCATTGCTAAAATCCAAATACACATTTTAAAGATCCCGGGCACTGAGGCTTTGGTTCACATAGTACTGAGTCTTTGAATGTGCTTTAAAAACAAATTAAAATCTTTAAAAAGCATATATCTGCACCCCACAGCTGGACTGTACCTGTATTCACAGTCCAGTCCAATGCTCACTGTCTTCTGTTGTTTAATGCATTTTTATCTCCACTGCTCCAGCAGGCCATAGATTAGCATTATAGATTCTAATTTGAAGTCTTGTCACTGCTTCCCTTGTCTAGAATTGTAAGTGCAAGGGCTGCCATCTGCTTGCAATAATGAGCCTGACAACCCTGGTAAATGTGCTTTTTACTATCTTAATGGCTGGCGTATTGATCTTAATGGACGTAGCGTTGGCTTGTTCTATCAGTCAGAGGGAAACAGTGGGGCACGGCAAGCAACACCACTCCGCATCTAACAGATTTGTTGCTCCTAGGCAGCCCTCATGGCCACTTCATTGATATCATTAAGTCGCCATATGTTTTGCTAATTTACCGCAGTTTTCGGATGCCGTGCATAATAAGACACGCTCACCGTGAACTTGCTTCTGACACTGTGACAGGCCGTAAAGAATTCTGCTCTCTCCTCTTTCCTGTCCTGCGATTGTGTGTGTGCATGTGTGTATAGAGGTGTGAGAATGTGCTTCTGTGTGTTGGATCCTTTTTTTTTTTTTTTTTTTTTTTAAAAGGGATTCTTTTCCCGGATAGTTATAAATTCTTTGTTACTTTTATTTGGTTGCTCTTAGACTTGACAAAACTTTTACTACACGAAAATCAGACATTTTCAGTTGTCTGATTTTTTTGTTTGGGTTTTTTTGCTTTTCTGTTGTTAATAACTTTTTGCTATAGGCTCCTTTTTATGTACTTGTCTAAAAGCAATTCCAGAGGAACACCAATAAAGACACAATATGTAGTCAAAAGGGACTAACAAGAATGCTTTAGCCTTCACCCATTTGTAAGCTTCAATTCATCCAAACATGTTTGAAGTGCTGGGAAAAGATACATCACAAAGTCTCATTTGTAACATCATTGACATGGCAATAATGACCCTTTGGCAGTACAGAGTAATGGGTGGCTCTGCCCTTTAACCCCGGCCAATGAACACATTTAGTTTAGGCCAGAGCTCAGTGATTTATTTCTGACAATATTACGGCTTCTGAAGTCGTAGAGCTGGACACATTGGACGTTGAATGGGTCAATCATTAACTAGGCGGGACACGGTTCACTTTTACTCTCATTCCACTCTGTGAAGGTATTTAGGTCTGCCCTCACCTTTCAGATTGCTACTGGTTTATGGGGAGAAACTAATGGGATGACACAGACTGTTGCTTAAATAATGTGTTCTCGCTTTGAAGTTAAATGATAAGAGCTTTCTAAATGTATTAAAGTGATGTTGTCACTTAAAAATCACCTTGTCTCATGATGTTTTTGCTGTTGCCATACATAAACATTCAGTCCTTAACGGAAAAGTAATCATAAAAACTACATGGTGTGTTCAATTCTTCAAAAGAAAACAAGCAGTACAAGCTTCTTACTGTGCATTCCTATTTATCAATGGTGTCTGCTGTAAACTGAAAGAGCTAGTTACAATATTGCAGCCGCAATGAACTGAACAAATGGACCAATGCTGCTAAATTTTCCTGATGGTAATGATGGTAATTCAGCTAAATGAATAAGGTGCATTTCACTGCTTTGAAACTGCAGCAATGATAAGAGGTCTTAATGCAACTGATGGTCTCAGTATTATGTTTTTACAAAACTAGAGTGTTAAAGCGTGTTTACACTTTATGGGTTTGCTGACTAGTTCAGGTAACAAGAAAACCACTTGAAGTACTGAGTGGAAGTTAAGGAGGCCGAGAGAGCAGGAAGAAAGAGCACCAAGGCCAGAAAATATCGAGAAGCAGAAGCTTAGATAGATTATAAGAAAGAGAATGGAGAGAAAAAAAAAAAAACAGAATGGGCTTAGGCGTCTATAAACAAATCAACACATCTATCACCCAGGGCCTCCTGTAAGGGCCATTGGGTCACTGGTGTGTTTGCACCAATCCCATCACTCACTCAGAGTCGACAGGCCGGCCATTCCCAACCCACCACAGTCTGCTTTTCCAATCCAGTCAACAAAGCCCAGGGCCTGGCACTGTCTGTTTAGCTAGAGGGGAAAACTGTCAGGAAAAGTAAGACGAATGAGCTGCCCTGATTGACTATTTCCTTAGATACTGAATCAATGGGCTTATTATCACCAGCAATTACAGTACTAATACAAACAGATGCTTGGGGAAAGACATCTGCTTAGAGAGATGAGACAACTAGATTTCCAGTCAATAGAGTGAAGAAAGCTCTGCTCTCACTGGCCCTTAACAGAGGTATTTGTATTCATGCGAGACCCAGAAGCAAACACACAACAGTGCACACAAACACATGCAACACACACAGACAGATAAGATTTGGGATATTTATTACCACTGAAAAACAATTCATTTGAAATAATAATGCCCACAACACAAAGGCAGCGCAGCACTTTTCCATTCCCATCCATTTACTAATAATCAATTCAAAGCTAAAAGGAAACTGATACATCACTTAACTTGAAATGATCTGTTTATTGAAGAAAATGTGTGGAATGAGTTTAAAATGGACCACATAGATACAGTTTGTAATTTAAATTCAATGTAATCTGTTATACTGTGATCATTAGCTTCGAAGTGGTGCTTTGTTTGATTTAGAAATAAGTGAAAACGTAGTTGGGGACAAGAGTATATATTTATTTCATTTACAAGCAATGTAATTCATTATTTTATTTGCTTTGCATCTCATTGATGATCATGTTGTTGATTTGGGAATTTTTCTCTTTGCTCTCCTTTTCTTGCTTCTATTTTTTTTTTAGATAATACTATTGGCTTTTCAACAATAGCTTCCTTAATCCAACACTGGCAACATATTTGACCAGTAGACCAAACATGGCCGCCATGTCATGTCTTGTTGAAGGAGAATAAAAAAAGGGACCTGCTCCGCTTCACTTCCTTATTATGATGTGATTCAGTCCACAGATCTCTACACAGAGCCCCGACAGAGACACAATCATTTTTAACACTTTCCTCTCTCTCCCATTATCTGCCTCCAACAATAGCCACGGCTTAACACCTCTCCTCCCATTGCTGTGACAGTGAAACCAGTCTATGGAGTTTCAGAGGCGAGTGAGGCATATCATTGGAGCCCAGGCCATGCAAACAGCAAGAGGGCCCATTCAGAATGGGCTCTGATGGACGTGGTGCCACTTGAAGAGGACATGCCTGACTTGCCAGTCCCTGACAACCGTCTGTGTTTGCCAGGTGGAGCATTGAGGGGCCGTGCCGTCCTTTTTGTCACGGTCTGCGCCGTTACCGTTTCCACGCTGCAGGGCCCTTGCGATATACCACCATGGCTAGCTCGCTCGCTAGCTCCACGCCTGAGCAACTAGCCTCAGGAAGGTAGCCGAGCAGAAAGGTTCATCCCCTTTCTCTCTTTCTACGCCGTTTCTCACATTTAATTATCTGATTTCTTCTCCTCCCGTGGCTGGGAGGAGAAAAGGATTGCTCCTCACGCCTTCTTGCTGTGGAGAGCTGTTGATTGTTCTCACTAAAGCCCACAGTGGACTGAATGAAAGGACACCTTCTTGTCTCACATCACATATTAGACCGCTCCGCACAGGCCCAAGTGTTTGTGAGCACTAGACCTGTGTTTGGAGTCAATGAGGAGAGCATTTCAGCCGTGTCACCTCAGAATTTCCAAGAGAAGGGGAAATCTTTATTTGAGATCTGTTGCTCTGGAAACCAGGCATTACCTCCTTCCTTCTTTCCATTGATTGTGGCTGACTGTGAACCAGGATACTGTTCTGTCTGAAACTGGATATCCAAATAACCTGAACATCTAATATACACAACCGAAACTGCATGCAACCAATGTTATGTAATAATCCTGTCCTTTTTCTACTACTTGTCAAATTTCTCTATTTTCTTTGGATTTCCTTTAGTTTAGTCATGTAACCTCCTTTACCCTCCCTCTGAACACACGGTGCAGACACTAGCGGCCTTAAGCATCAGCAAATCAGATGAATAGCCAAGAAGGAAAATTAACCCCCTACTTCAGTGGCGATTCCATTTGAAAATCACCTAATTATGTGATTATGTCATTAGGAATAGGGGGGCGTGTGTGCATTTCAAAAGCCCCCGGTGAGTCTGTCTGTGAAATGAAAGACGCAAAAGGACCTTAAAGGTAATTAATCCATTTAACTCCCAAGCTCCAGCTCCACATGCCTCAGCAGACAACACAGCGGTCCCACAGAACAGACAGAGGAGGGAAAGAATGCTAGTGTATTGCTTTACAGGAGTAGCCCTTTGAAATATATACATAAATGACAAACGTACCATTCTTCTGAAGCATTAGGCACATTGGGAAAGTCCATTTCCCTGTTGCTCTCCCTTTTTCTTTTGCAAGAGGCAGACTTAGTTATGTGGCAGCAATTATAGGTCTATGTACTGTACAGGGATTATGGGAGAATAATTGGCTGCACAAAGGTTAATGAAAGTATGCTGATTGCAAATATAGTGCAGATACTGTATTGCATCTTGCTAGGCTGACTTTTTGTTATTTCAAGCTTACAGTGATCTAGCATTCTAAACCACTACAGGTTATTTTGATTGACTTTTAAAGAATAAAACTAAACATGGGTCTAAAATAGTTTGGATATGCCAATTAATGTTGCAGTTTGTCATTATGAATGACAGCCACTTGACTAAAGTTCCTCCTCAGTAACTTTATTTGTAGATCAAATAGAAAGAAACATGATCAACAATTGTGTTACCTGACATAACCTATAATTTGTCCACTTGCAATATTGTAGCTACTTATTGTCTTTGTATAAGTAGGAAAAAATCCTTAAAGCCTTATTGCTATTACATTCCATTGAGCACTGTGCTGCTTTGTGCTAATACAGACCAAGGAATGCATTTCCTGGATAATGAATAGACCTGGAATTTCGGTAAAAAGTTATAAAGATATAACATAAATGATCAATATTTAATTCTCTAAATGCAACTGGTAGTTGTGGGCAGCTCAGTTAATTAAGGAGAGCTGATTTATAGCAGGTCAGACAACAAAACTGTGCCCTGTAAGGAAAATAATGATATAATATAATAAACTACAATCAGCTATATATCGCCACCATTGATAGGATTTATGATATAGGTTGCAATAAAATGGTGGTTGATAAATTTTAATGGTGCCTGTTATTAATACGGTCTTGTGGGAGGAGGGTGCAGTGTCTGCTGTTTGATAATGATGTCAGTGGGTCTTACAAGGAAGCACAATGGTTGTGAAACTCAAAAGCAGCAAAGCACGACAAAAATATAGACAAATATAATAATATAATATAAATATAGTAAGTTTTGTTTTTACATTTAAATTGTTTGGCAATAAAATCAAAATACAAAATACAACCATTATCATTTTCCTATTAAAGCATTGTCGGTGTAGTTGTAGTACAGCATGGCCTTGCTACAATACAGTACAGTGAAGCCAAGTCTCCACTGAAGCCCCCATCCTGTGTGCTGTAATAACTCACTGTGGCTGTCCTTGTCAAACCACCTAGCCGGAAGATAAATATGTCATTCTTTATGGCCCCCATCAGAGTCCTGAACAGATTCATTTGAGAATAAAAACAGGATTCCCCCTCCCAGTAAATCCATCAGGGTGATGAACAGTCATTTAAAGTGAGTGCACAACTGTTGACATTTGACTTTATGTGTTCAGTAATTCTATTTGAGAAGGCCCTCACTGTACAACCAATACTTTTTGTAGAGCAGGGAAAGTACCCTCTTACAATGTAAGAAAGAGGAGAAATTCAAGTGAAATTCTCACATTAAGGGAGAAATAAAAATATTGCCAATATGTTTTGAAATTTATATGTGGCTGCCAAGCAGCAATATTAGTTTTGGATCATACAAAAAAGGATGTGGAAAATCTGAGTCCCTTAGGAAAAGTTTGAAATCCATTGATGTGCAGTACTTAGCAATGATAAACCACCCAAACCACAGGCCTCAGGGTGTCCGCAGGTGCATTTTAGAGCCAAGCTCCAACAGATTGGCAGAACAGTGTGGTGTAGGCCATTTGGCACAGATTTCAGTTCACTTGCTGCTCCATGGGGAGAGCCTCCCTGACCTTATCCCTCACACTCTCTCTATATATTGCAAAACATTTACATCTTAACAAGTCCCGCATTTGATCTCCAAATGTTTCCTGTCCTTACGGAAGTTATTTTTTAGCGATGTATTTTTAGTTAATTTCAATGCACACAAAAGCTAAAATCCTGTTAAATTACCATAATTTGTTTTTTGAGAATCAAGAGAAGAAAAAAAGAAGAGAAATCACATTACCTCTATTATGTTTTGTTTACATTGCTAATCCATGTATTATGCATTTATGTTCATCTTAAATTTACTTTAAAAGACAAGAGGCAACAAATGCCGTGTATTTAGCTGTGGACTTTGCAGGTTTGAACAAATGTTTAAAACTTTGGAATTTGCTTTCTCTCTTTCTATCGCACCTTTGTTTGGTTTCAGCCTTTTTGCACTGCCTTTTGCCGTTTTGCAAAACACTAAACTGCTAAAGAGTCAGCTCATTCAAGGTACATTAAAACAGTAAAAGAAAGCCAAAGAGTGGAGACAGAGAGGACTAACATCGGTGGTCGAGTAGGTGAATTGCAGGACGGCACCAAATAGCCTTGCTCGGCTGGCCTTCTGGTGCGTCTGCAGTAAGTTAGAAAGGTAGAGAAGAGAGATTTCTCCCCTCCTATCTCTACTGTGCTTACCTATCCCTCTCACTTTGCAGTCTCTCTTTATCACTAAATCATTCTCTATCTCTTTCTAACTCTCTCTTTAACTCCTTTTCACTCACATTCACCCTCCTGTCAATTCTGGTCCTCTTTCAATCTCCTCACCCGCTCTCCCTCTCTAATACTCTGAAAACTACTCTCTCTGCACCTCATTCTCTCCCTGAACACTCTCTCTCACACATTTACCAGGCAACCCCAGTGACTGCTGGGCTGTAAAATGGCCATATGAGGGAGAAAGAGCAGCAGAGAAAGAGTCTGAGAGAGAGGTGTTAGATTCTTGACAGCAGGGTCTCCCATTATCTCTGTAATCTGGTGATAATTAGAATTAGTGCTCGGGCTACCCCAGGGCGAGACTTTCAATGCCTCACAATGTCTGCAAAGGACCTGGAGGTTCACTCCCTGCAAAACACACACACACACACCCATATACACACACTCACACAGTCACACAAAATCGTTGACCTAACCCCACTCTGTACACTTCACACACAGACCCTCAAACCCTTCCTTTCTCAGTGCCAACTATTAAAACAATATCAAAAACCCTCAAACACCACATCCACCTCCAACCCCTAAGTACACACACACACACACACACACACACACACACTCCCTTCCTGCAACACCCACTTCACCCCTCTCTCTCGCCCCTGGGCGGTGCGCAGCTGAAGGTAACAGTGGGCCGCTGGTGTCGGTGGTGTGGAGTTGAGCCTTCACTGCCCATTAATCTGCTGCTAATTAGAATGCTCAATAGACTCCTAAAAGAGATGTTAGCTGCCTAATTATGCTATCAGCAAGCGAGCCCACTATTAAAGGGGATTGATAAGTGGATAGGAAGCAATGAAAACGTGAGACGGAGAAAGCCTGAAAAGTGCAGGGATGTAGTTTTCAGCAGCATCCTGGTCTATTCCGCAGTCCTGCCCCGTGACTGCTGCTTGGGAACATGCAGTTCACTTACAGATGATTTTTTTTTTTTTTTTTTAGCTGACAAGCATATCACTGTGGTGTTTTATTGAGGCTCACAGGCAAACTGGATCACAGTGCATGATTCCTGTGACCATACAGTACAGCTACAGTTTCTTTTAACATAAGTAGCGACAAAGGCAGCTTTATGACAGCTCTTAAAAAGTGAGTTGCCTGAACAGAACAAGAAAATGCATCCAAAAAGGTATGAATTGAACATGCATGTTGGCAGATGCAGTTCATGTACAAACACAAAATGTGCATTTGCAGTTTAGTTACCGTGAAGATTTTTCTTCAATCACCACTAATTTGATGCCCTAATTGCATTTGTTTCCTTCTGCCTAGTCTAGTAGATGTTGACTTCTTTAAAAGGGATGCTATACACATATAACCCTAACCCTATATATTCACTAAGGTAAAAGCTAAGTCAAACGTAGAGAGCCCTTTTTTTTACCATGTCAGATTTTTATGTTACGAGTTTTAGGAGGCGTTGTGCTGTCCCAACAAGTATAATTTCCATTTTTTTCCAAGAAGAAAAAGAACTGTATATAAAAAAACCACCAAAGCCAATCACACAGAATTCACCATAAAAAGAAATGGTTGTTGATACTCAAGGTGTGGTCGGCGGGTAGAGGCCTGGCCACGGCCTTTAACCAGTGTCGTCTGCCATGAAATGTTGTTTTGGTGTCAGTCACAGCCACTGTGACCCCTGCTGCCTCAACACAATACCTCCAGAACCCCCCCAACCCAGCGTGCAGCTCATTCACTGAGCCTCAACGCGCATTCCAACCATTCACTTCCCCTGGAGACTCTCTTTTCCCCTGTCTCTCCCTCTCACCGCTCTCTGTTTCTCTCGCTCTGCGTCTCTCCTCCTCCGTTTCCATCTCATGGAATGATTCAGAATAGAGCAGCATACAGCTCGGCAGCAAAGATCAGTGCAAGCCAGTACAGTAGACCAAAGCACTTTAAATAGAACAGTGATGGAAGAGAACAGACCATAAGGAGAGCAAACACATGGCACAGACCATGAAAGCCTGCTGCGGTAAAACTCTGTCCTTTTATTTTCACTTTGTTTATAAAAGGAGTCGCGACTTCTGAAAAATTCACATTACAAAAGAGTAATTTGTTCTTTGACAAAACATGTGTCTTCTATTGAGATGAAATTTATGTTTTCATAGAGAAAAAGCCTTTAAAAAGCATAAAGAAAAAAATATATCAATAATTCAAATAAAAGGATTTTAAGATCTATTACAAAAGTGAAGCATAATCACTACAGGTTTCCTTGGAGTTTTTCAAGATTGGAGAGACATTTTGTAGACACACAAGTCCATTTGTTTTGGAAGGGAGATTTAAAACAAAGATAAAGACGGGAGCTCTGAGTAGCCCACTGTACGACACACACACACACACACACGCACACAAATCAGTGTCGACTAACTAAACTTTCAGAAACAGAGATTTAAGACTCATAAAGTAAAAATTAAGAAGTAAATTTATTTGAAAATATGACAAAGGAAATTACCACAGCCATGTGGTAGGCTTTTGTAAAATAAGTTGCAGGTACAGTTTGAAATTACAATTTTTTGTTTGTATTATTTGACCAAATCTCTCTCTCTCTCTCGCTCTCTCTCTCAGAATAGATATGCAATGCTAAAATGAAGGAGCGTTCACATACATTTGGTGAGCATATTCCCAGCAAACACATGTGGCCTCCAGAAACAGAGAAAAAAATGTAATGCTTGGGTGCCATTCAAAATCTAATGCAATCAATACAAACCACGTTTGTAAGGAAGACCATTTAAGCAATTTTCAATGTCCAACAGACAATCAATTTACATGTTTGAAGAATCAAGTGCTGAGCTAAACTAAAGTATGTCCAGGGAAGAGCAGGTTACTATTGATTTATTCCCAGATGAGCATGATGTCTTGTATTTTTTCTCTGTGGGTTGTGGTGTAATGTGGACTCAAATTGACAAAATGGCCATTTAGCCTGGGGGACAGTGCTTTCTTTATTATGTTGATTGTGCTTTAAACTCAGTGAAACATAAATGAAGAGATAAAGTAAACACTGAGCTAATGACCAGCAGCATTTAATGTATTTTTATTAAGTATGCTAAATGGGCTTATCAATGAAACACACAAAAAAATTTTTAAATTATGTCTTTTTTGACAAACATATGCATTTACAGATGATGCAGATACTCTTAGCTGGGAGTTTCAAAAAAATTACAACTATATCACGTTATTCCAAATAAAG
>JAPQLA010000024.1:20884986-20895132 GCA_029822935.1 Naso vlamingii | reverse complement strand
TAGGATTCTGGGTCAGCGGGGTGCAGGATTCAACAAGGATATTCCTTTGGAAACACAATCAAATAGAGCTATTACTTTGTGTCAGCTACATTTCCTGTGTGAAGAAACTGTGCTCCACAGATCTGATCAGTGTTTCAGCAGCATCAGTGCTATACCGTATGAGGTTCAAGTAAATTGCATACAATATGAAAGGGCTCGGCTTTCACTGACAGACCTCAAACAATCTAAGAGAAAACACTGGTACATCGTCCAGTCGCATACGCACACACACACACATATGCACGCAGAAAATAAATTTAATGTTGTCACTTCCTTCAAAGCCGTCAGTGTCAAGAGGTACCACTGGCAATTCAAAGTAATCGGGAAGCCACGTAACAAAAATAAATTTGGGGCTTGACACGCTGTTGGAAAAGAATAGCAATCAGCAAATTTAATGCATTTCTGATGTATATTTAAGGCTCTGACACTAGGCCACAGATGTACATGTGTTGGGTTTCTATTTTGCAAAAGATATGGTCGGTGATAACCTATTATGGGACATCGTCAGCCTCGCCACTGCCTCAGCCTCAGATAGGAAAAATTCCATCACTTGCTCTATCCAGGAGATGTAATATCGAAACAAATTATGGCTGGAATTGAAAAGTCACAAGCTTATTCCGTCTTGATCAAACCACTGCCAAGAGGATAAGTGCAGAAGTGGAGATACCCCCAAAATGCTTTTTATTGCATTATCATCATTGACATCTACGGCACTCGCAGTTCCCAGCTTTGGAAGTGAACATAAATATCTATTTTTCAAGCTGTTACCCACACACAGAAACTAACAAAAGTACCAGGAGTGTCTGAAAAATGTGCTTAGTTTGTTGTTTTAGTCCACAAATGGAAGAAATTTCTTGATGTGCTAACAAACAGGTTTTTGATGTGTATGGCTTAATTACGTGCTATTTCGTGCAGACTTGGTAGTTTTAGACCAAATGAATTTGAAAGACGAAGTCTTCAAAGACCACATTCATAGACTTCAGAGAAGGACTCTGATCAATGCAACACTAACTAGCTCCTCTGCTATCAGTCAGTGTTCAGGTGTTTGGAGTCAAACCCAACAAGAAAACAAGCCATTAATGTGACCCTGCTGCACAGACAAATCTTATTTGACAGGACATCGTTTGTAAGTTGTAATGATCACATCTCTAAGTACATAACGTTTGATTGGATGGCAGGAGTTTGTTCCAGCAGCAGCAATAATAAAAAAAGTCTCATCTTGGTTTTATGGCGTAGCATATTGAACCATCTGAGTGCTGCCTTGCTCCACGGTGGCCCGGAGGCGCTTATTCCTTTCGACAGTGATCAGTCCTGACACACAAGAGGTCTGCTGAAACCCAGTTAAAGATTTCTATTATCATATCAAATCACACACCAGTGCGCTCATTATAATTGACACATCTCGAACAGTGAATAAAGGCTGCTCTACATTATGCATAATTAGAAAGTTTTTTGACGTTTTTTTTGCATATGGTAATGCGTGATAAGAGCAGATGTTAGGGAGAATAGCCTTGGCGAGACATTAAAAGATCTCATAGAAGTTAGGAGATTATGGTTGGGTACAATGACCTCCTGACCTGGCTGGATCCCTCTAGATGGCTGAGCTGGAGCCAGCGAATGGAGGGGCACATTCCCCCGTCCTTGCCGAGACCTCGTTAACGACTTAGAAGACCCATCAATATTTAACAACTCTATGATTGAAATTTCAAATTCATCTCCTCAATGGAAAAACACAAAGGAAAGGGCTATGGGAGAAGGGGGAGAGAGAGGACAAGGGGAGAGAACGAGAGCGACTCGTTTTTATCAGAGAGCTATTTTAAATAAAGACTGTGATTTAGTGAGGCCACACCAAGTCAATTAGGGGCAGAATATGTGAGCTCTGTTTAAGTAGTTACTGAATCACCATATTGGATCTGACTGTCTAACAATTACTGATATGAAAACATACTATTCCCGCGGTGGGGAATGAAGAGTGTGTGGGATGCAGCAATGATTTCCTTCGCTCGTCCCTCTAAAATTCTTGTCCTCCTTTAACTCCCCCTCTGCGTTTCTCTCTGCTCTGCTTCCGTGATTCCTGCAACCCACTTTTCTTTTATGCATTTCTGAACCCTCGTGCCCTCTCGTGTTCGTTCGACAGACATGAGTCAGAGAGCAAGAGATAGCTTTACTATTTTATGAAGGTGTGAGGTTTCTTGGCGGTGCCAGAGTTTTTCTGTGTCCGACATACATGTGTACGACAAATCTGAGGGCAAAAATACCTGCTGTTAAAATTTATAGATTATTTATCTAAATAGCATTTAGATTTTTCTTTGTAATATGCATGTGGTTATAAAGGTGAAGGATTTTTGTCTTTCAAAAATACATGACCATGCATTTTTTCTGGGAATATTGATTAAGTTTGGACAAAGTACACAAGTGTTTTACAGTACAAGGAGAGGCACACAATACAGTATGTGCCCTTAATTCTTTAATTGCCATCCTGTCTCTTTGTAAGCTTTAGTCATATGGTTTGGGGTTAAACAGAGCAGCAGCTAAACCAAAAGAAATCACTTCCTGATGCAGCACAGTCATCTCCCTCCGTGTATCAAAGACTAATTTTGTGGAAGTGCCCCTGCCTACATCCCATCGCTCCCCAGCCGTGTGTGGCTTTTGGTTCAGTGGAGGTCAGGACGATCATTCACCCCAAGGCCTGAGGGCGCCCATATACTCTCCCCTTTATGACCACATAAAGAAAGCCAAGTGCTCAGGCGTGCCTGATTAGCTGCCCTAATATGCTATTTGTGACTAATTTCAGAGGCTCTCAGTCACAGGTGATGGTCCCAGGCTGTAAATCTAACTCGGCCAACCTTTGACGGTGCGTGTGTGTGTTTGTGTGTATATGCACCCTTATGCGTGTGTGCGTGGGTGTCCTCTCCCCCAGGATGCACTAGTAGGTCCCGTGGTGAATATGCAAAGGCCATTTAGGTGAAAGGCAGGACATAAAAGTAATGGATGGTAGATGAAGCCATCTCAAGCTGACAAGTCAACTTGGGCCTTTGCAAGGGGAAGTGCGTGTGTGTGTGTGTGTGTGTGTGCGTGTGCGTGTGCGTGTATGTGTGTATTCATATGTAAAACCTGCAGTGGACTAGAGTAGTTTTGTTTTAGCACAATCATTACTCTTTGCCTCCGGCGCTAATACACTTACTGCTAAAATTTTGAGGTGTTACATTTATGCATTTTATGCACCTTACTGATTGACTAGTTCACATGATGCAAATCAGAATAGTTAAAAGTAGTTAATGAGTGTCTATTGGTTGTGTCGCAGTGGAACAAACTGTTTTACACAAAGAACAAGGGATTTTTATCCTTATACCACATTTATCTTTTGATTTTTTTATTTCCTTGAAAGGGATTTACAAAGACAATGTTTTGATATGTGTACATGAATTTAATGGTTGTATTTAAATTTTTATTTAAAAAGACTAGTGAAATACTGAGTTTCATTTTTTTACTTTCCCATAAAATGACAACTGTTCCCTGTTTGAGCTATTTTCCTTTCATCCCTAAACACTACTTTTCTGACCCCACAGTGGAGTTTTGACAGGATAAAGGATGAGGGGAGGGGAGCAAAGCAATGCTGTTGAAGTGCTCACTGCACGTGTGTTTGCAAAATACAGTGGAAGGGAGAGAAGAGAAACACAGAGACAGTGTTTGTGTTTGTGTGTGTGTGTGTGTGTGTGTGTGTGTGTGTGTGTGTATGAAAGGCAAGAGAGAGACAGTAAGAGTGCGTATGCATGGATGCATGAGTGCGTTTTAGTATGCGTGTGTGTGTGTGTGTGTGCGCGCATGTGGTTACACACCACGTGTGTGCTTGCATGTGTGTGTGTGTGTGTGTGCGGTTACACAGCGTGTGTGTGCTCTGGTGACCTCTGTGCTGGCTGTGCTGTGTCCTCCGAGCTGAAAGAGTCCTCTCCTCCGGCTCCTCAGTGTTTAACACCCCGAGTCTGTTCCCAAATGGGCAGACTCAAGCACCCCCTGCTTGACACACACACACACACACACACACACACACACACACACGTGCACACACGCACACAACTTTGCAAGGCATGAGGACTCCCACTCTGCACCATTCGTAACACTGCTTCAGCTCTAGAGAGGTGAAATCCATGGGTGGGGGTGGGGGGTGGGGTGGCTGGGCTACATTCACCTCAAAGCCACAAAACCAAGAGGTTAACAGTTCTGCCAGATGTGGGGTCACCACCAGTAAGGAATCACATTATTTCTATATGAATGACAATGTACAGCCTTGAGACATTTGGACTTGTATTTATTCAGAAGGCCTGACAGAATACGGCACCCAGGACATTCCCCGGTGAATTGCCGATATATGCAGCAACAGGGCTCAGACATTTTAAGCCATTTGCATTTATGAGAAATAAGTGACAACATTGTCAGGTATTTTGGGTAAGGACAATCACAGCACAGTCTTGTCCAGAGGATTTTACCAATGTTTGATTTAAAAATCGCTCAGTTTCATTTTATCGTTCAACACCTTGTTTTATAGGATATTTTTTTTAAACGTGAGACATGTAGGAGGCAAAATGAAACAACCCGTAGTTCAATGAAGAAATAATAATAAAAAATCAAAAACTGAAGTTAAAAAAAAAAGTTTAAAACAGTTTTCATAAACAAATCAGATCTTAAAAATTAAATGTACTTCTTCATCAACAAGTAGGGGAAAGTAACTAAGTGCAATTGTTTAACTACTGTACTTACCATTGCTATACCATTTTGAGGTATTTAACTACAATACTTGATTATTTTCTTTTTTTTTCTTTAATTTCTATTTTTACATCACAATTCAGAGGCAAATATTGTACTTTTTACTGCACTTACTTTATTTGATAATGTTAGTTATTTTTCAGATTTATAAAAATAATACAAAACCTAATTATTTTTTAAAAAAGATGTAATATTATAGATTGGGGTAAAACAATGGAAAATAGAGGGAATAAATTTACTGTATAAGCTGCAAAGCTGATATAAAAAGTAGTTAAATTATCTTTTGCTATTTTACATTAAAATGATGAACATATAAATACATCAATAAATATGTTCACATAACAATACAGATACCCTGAAACATGCATTTAGATGCATTAATTATATTCGGACACTTTTTTGTACTTTTACTTAAGTAGCATATTCAATGCATGACTTTTAGTTGTAACAGAGTATTTCTACCATTGAGTGTTGCTACTTGTACCTCACTACAAGATCTGGATACTTTTTCCACCTGTGTCCCTCACACTCCTGGGAAACGTTGCCCAAGCAGGTCGTAAACAAGCCAGTCTCACACAATTGAACAGCCGAGGTTAAAGAATAGTCCAAATAATAAGATGCAAGCCTCTGAGTCTGGTAAATCAGTGTAAAAAACATTCTTCCCTGCAGCCAAAATACTTCAACCTCCTGTCCCTGTTTTGAAATCATAAACAGCTCACCGTCCCTCACCAACGGTAATGAGATGCAAAACGGCGTGTACGAAAATATCAAAACCTGCCTCAGCTTTGTGCTCCTTCATCGAAAACACTTTAGAAATGCAGGCAGTATCACGTAGCACAAACACAGGTTCTGTCTGAGCCAAATTAGGGACATTAAAAATCACAGGCTGAGGACTTGCTAATTATTACACCCCCTTACAAACAGAGACAGTCAAGCTAAGCGGCAAGCCACTGGCTGACTCCCAATGTCACTTTCTCCGAGTAACAAATATCTAAAGGTCAAAGTGTGTTCTTCAGGGGAGTAGGGAAAAGCTCGATGGAGCTAAGTGGTGTGTGTCTGTGCCTGTATGTGTATCTTTGAAGGAATCTAGCCTCTCATGTCCTCTAAGACTATGCTGCCACCTGCAGCTCTGGGTACGAACAAAGACACAGGGGCTGCTAAGGGGAATAACAGGCAAGTAAGACACATATTGTTAAAGTCATGCACAATTATCATTAAAATATGAAGCTAATCTGAGGCTACAACTCATTAAAATATCAGCGTGGCAGTTTCACAGACAACTGAAGCAAAAAGATGGGCATAACATGTAAAAGTACAGACTCCTACTCATTTTTCACTCTTGCCGTATTACTTAAAAATTAAAGTACAAATATTTAAAGAATATTCCCATGATTAAAATAAAAGTGCATTTTAAAAGTTCATATTTTCAATATGTGCAAAAATACACGTATTTGAAAACAAGCGATGTAAAACATTTCATATAAAAATTAATTACAATGCAAATACAGTCGTGATAAATATCCACTAGGAAAAACATTGATGCGCATTCCTACCTGTTGGGGTTCATGCGGAGTGTTTTCGGTCCATTGTGAACCTTATGGTTAAACTGGCATGCATTGAAATATCCCACCCCAAACACCTGCTTATTGTTTCGCAAGCCATTTTTTGTTGCAAAGGACAGCAAGATGTATGACCCCACAGCAATTAAAATATTAGATATCAAAGTGCCGATGCCAGGGACTGTTAAAGAAATGCGATAGTAAGCATGAGTAATGACGGCACACATGACTTGTCATAAATAGAAAGGAAAAAAAATGAAGGGTGGTGGGGTGACCTCAAATGCAAGGATCCTGTATAACAATATTCTGTTGCTTAACAATGAGCACAATGTATATTTTTAGGAGAAACTCTCTTCCACAAAGAGCAGTGAACTTTGGACTGACATTTGTACAGATGCGGTAAGGCTAGAAGCCACCCTGTAATTAAAGCACTCACCCTGGGAAAAAAGGTGTGATCCTCTGTCATATTTTGACAAGGCTCCAAGCATCGGGTAAAGCAATATAGTTACATGCTTGGTAGCAGCTGAAAGAAGAATGGCCTGTATGTTTGATAGCTTGATGGCCAGACTGTATCTCCAAGCTATTGTTTTTTGGTCATGGTAATCAAGGTGGTGTCCATGCTGTGTGTGCGTGTCCGGCTATACGTTTTTGTACCTTCATGTGTCATGGAAATGTATCAGTATCTCTGTAGGCAAAACATTTACCTCGGAAATAATCTTTTTTGTTTGTTTTGATTTGGCTAAAGGAGGGATAAATATAGAGTGTTTAAAGATGAGATATATTCCATTAGGATAATCATATCCATATTTGATATGCAGCATTGTAACCAAATCCCTCTTTATGTCAATGAAATATATTTTGACTTGACTTCACTGCCTTGTAGAAACCTGAGACAGACACCATATATGCTCTGTCAGAATCATTAAGTCAACATGCCATCAGGTTCAACTCAGAGTCTCTCCTCAGAATTTGAGAATGATACAGCCTGACGGGGCTTGAACTTTGCGTCTGCCAGGAGGGGCTATTCTTCGCTATTCTCCCATGGCTTTAAATATTGTAGGCATCTTGGGGATGTGGAGACACATTTGTCATCCTTGTTTGACAGGCTTGATGAAGGGGTTGTCTGTCAGTGTTTCACAAATCCGACCAGACCACAAGCCCACGGGTGGCACATAGACAGTCACGAGCGGCGGGGAGTTCCCTCCCCTCCTGGCTCACAGGGTAATTGTGATAATACTGGGATGGAAAATTATAGAGGGGTGAGTTAAGAAGATACTTGAGTTAAATGCAGAGGCTTGACACAGTGAGAGGAGTGTGGGTGGTCTGAGACAGCGAGGGCAAGTTCTTACAGTTCATTCTTAAATGCTTTGATAGTTGTAGCATTTACATGTTCTCTGGTATTAAATCTAATAAGCCAAACCTTTTTTGTACTCTTTATTCACAACTACAGAAAGTGGTGAAATTTGCGTGTGCTTTCAAATTAGGTTCTGCATTGTTAAACCTGTATACTTAAACCCGCCACTTATTTCATAATTACCTTAAACATCAAGCATCTCAAAATTTGAGGTTATTTCCTTCAGGATTTGGAGACTTTGCAGTCACTCCTTCAAAAAAAGAAAGAAAAAAAAAACAGACATTTCCAACCTTTTGCAGAAAATACTGAAATGATCCATCCCAGTCAGCACATAGCATTACGGCATTATAAACTAACTTCAGCGGAAAAGACACAACAAACACGTTCTTTCTCTCTCTTTCTCTCACTATCCCTCCCTCTCTGTGTCTCTGACATTAGGGTCAACCTAGCATATAATAGACAAACTTGGCAGTAATCTGGGGACTCTGAGAGAGGTCCGGGAGATTTATCAATCAACTGGCCACATTAAACGGATTTCCTAATGAAGTGAAGTCTTTACAGGGATTAATCCTCTACCACCTGCAAGGAGCCACCTGCTCGACTGCCATAATTGGCATGGATGGCACCGCCACCATCAGCAGAAAGAGGAGAGGCACAGAGAGAGAAAAAGAGGGAGGGAGAGCGAGAGAAAGAGGGAGAGAGACGACGGAGTTGAACAGAGGGGGAGAGAGAGAGAGAGAGAAAGAGACGGACGGAGAGGAAACAAGTTGGAGAGAGGACAAAGAAGCTAGACATCGGGGTGTCAAACTCATGCAAATGATGACACTCAGTGTGTTGCAACGACACAACGAGGGAGGGAAATAAATAAAATATTTTTAAAAAGGAGACGAGACAGCGCCAGGTCTCTTATGACACGGCGATGAGCATCCAACCCTTAGTTTGTGCCAGTCTTGCAGCATTCCAAGACCTTGACAGCAGCTCCTCGCTACATCTTCCAGCTGTGTCAAATCTGCCTATGTGCTAATGAACGTGTCAGCACCCCAATCGTGTCATTGCTGCGTGTGTTTCAATTCACCTCTGAGCGCCGAAATTCTACCCCAGGTGTACCAGCTTACACATTACATTCACCCACAAGTATTTCTGCATGAATAATTGCACAGACCCAACTGTAGAGTTACATTCCAGACTGCTGTTCTCATTATACTGCCAAAGCAGTCATTTTGATTATGTTGCTGATTGCTTTGACTTGACCAGTCCGAAGCCACGCATGCAATACGAACTTGCATTTGTCAAGTCATATTAAGAATGTCAATTATTTCATTTTGTCCAACACACATTTGATTGATGCATTTAGATTAAAGAGAAAGTCCCATTGCTGATTAAAATGTAAAGTGAAGATTTTAAGGTCAAATCAAGGAAGAAATTTAAGTTATGAGCAGATATTGAAAATATACATTTGTGTGATCAAAAAATGGTAACTGTGTGACCAGACCCACAGAAGTCATGCAAGTGTAAAAAAGATTGAAGTGGCTTAGCAATGGATGTGATCATGGCCAAACAAATTAACTGCAACAGACAGCTGTTGCGGAGTTGCAGAGTGCTTATATATTGCATGGTATAGTCTAAATATGACTATGCAAACCCTCCATTATATACGCACATAACTATAATCCCTTACGTGACAATTATACAGAACTTACATTTAGATTGTAAAAGTCAAGACTTTTTTGATGATAAACAATAACATCTTTTGTCACTAACAAATTTAACCAAACAAGCTGCCACAATAGATCCACCACAACAAGTTGTTTACTTTATTCTATGCTGATCTTAGATGCTACTTTGCGGCAACACTGTAAAGAAAGTGATGATTCGTGAAATTGATGCAACTCAGAGGCTTTTGGCCACCAAGTGTGTCTCCGCCTCTGGAAACGCAGCAATGTAGAGTGAGAAAAATCTGGAACGGCACAATACCTTTCCATTGAGGAGTTTTGTTTTCTTTACCTCTAGGATTTTACCGTCCACACTGTTGTACTCTGAGCAATTTGCATTTGCAGGAGCTTGAGTGCCTAACACCTTCATAGAAAGCTAATAAAAAATGGTGTGAAGTTGGCGCTGTTTGTGTAACATTTGAAAACTCCAAAATTGCACAATCAAAGACAGTAAGGGTTGGATCTGAACACAATTAATAAAAGTTGCGGAATTCTCATCTTTGTTTAGGACTTCATCAGCAGCTACTAGCAAAACACCAAGCAAAATTTGCATTTCGGGGAACTGTACGCACCAGGTTCAATCAAAAAGGCAGAATGCAATGAGTTAAAAAAAAAAAAAAAAAGAGTGCAATGCTGCATTGATTTTGATCCTTCATCCCTATCATTACTCTTAAAAGACTGCTAAATCAGTGGAGTTCTCCTTTAAAAACAACATCAC
>JAPQLA010000024.1:20804268-20816468 GCA_029822935.1 Naso vlamingii | reverse complement strand
CTTGAATCTGCTTGACATGGACAGCTTCTTCAGCAAACAGCAAGCCCTTGCTACTGTGTTTCACATGGCAGTATAAAAATACGAGGAAGAAATAGTTAAAGTCTCTTCACTGTTCTGTTTTGACATTAATCATTTTCACTTGCTTTTTTGGTGTAAAGATGGAAATCTGTTTAAAGGATTTAATATTATTTTTCTGCTTTTAGAGTAACCAGCCTTCATGTTTGTGTTTTTGCAGGCTGGCTAATGGATTCAAAGAGAATGATGGAAGAAAGATCACAGTAAAATACATTGAAAAAGAGATGTAGAAAAGAAGGCTATAAGGATGCTTCCAGGCATGTTGACGTGCTGAAACCCCCTTGTAAGGGGGGTTATGTTGTAAAGCTCATGTATAAGTCGCCTTTTCAACTCCCCTCCTCTGGCAGCCCATAT
The DNA here is from genome assembly GCA_029822935.1 of Naso vlamingii. Lineage (NCBI taxonomy): Eukaryota > Metazoa > Chordata > Actinopteri > Acanthuriformes > Acanthuridae > Naso > Naso vlamingii. The sequence goes on along the minus strand of JAPQLA010000024.1, from coordinate 20,816,039 downwards.
AGTGGATAGCCTAGCTTTGATGACAGGAGGGAGTTCAACCATAAAAATCTCCTACAAGCAAAGAATCGGTGGAATAGAAAGGGGCACGCCGATCCCACTGATTCCACCGTTCACCTGCCAAATGGTTTGAGAATCTGCACAGCGACACACATGTGGAAAAGTAGATCATAAAACACGTCCTTTTTCTGTGTCGACTTCAAGCTGTAGCATAATCCTCTTTAGTCTGGCTTTTATGAGGGTGAGGGAGTTGAGGGGTAAGTTGAGTGCCATGCAGGCATTGCACTCTGACACAGTGAATCATTTCTTTTTCTCTATATATGACAGCTTGCGTGATCTTTAGCCATGCTAGCTGGGTGACACTAGCCTTTCAGTCTGCTGATCCACCACTTGAATTATCTTAACACCTGCTGGATGGATTTCTCATTCACCAGGTCAGAATTTCAACTTGCACAACACTTTGGTAACCCTTGACTTAAAGCCGCATTCCCCTCTCAGCTATACGTTGTGCTCAATGCCCATTAGCGAATGTTAACTTGCCAATAAGCTAAACGACTGTAAGGTAAACATTTTGATCGATATGACAGAATGCTTTGATAGAGAGACACCAACTTGAAAAAGCTACATATTAGGCATTTCACTTCAGTATGATAGCATTTCATCATCATCATCATCATCATCATCATCATCATTTGCCACTGTTTCAAAGCATCTCAGTGTCATGCTGCCACAAACTGAAAACAGTTATGTGCTTACTTTAATGATTCATTTCCCAGAATCCTTTTCTGTACACATCTAGTCCACATGGATTAGGTTGATTGTAACACAGAACAGAATTTAGCAAAAACTGGGTCCTCTAAATGAGGATATCCTTTTTTCGGATGACATCTAATGTGCTGTTAAATTACATAACCACCAATCAATCTGTAAACTTACATTAATTGTGAAACTTCTAGCTCTCTTTCTGTCCAGATTGTACCTAATTAACCTCTATGCTTCACATATATCAGTATCTGTTTGTTTAATCTAATATTTCTCAGACTTCTAATACACACCTTTCTTTTGTACCAAAAGGAAATGCTAAACGTCCTCCCACTACAAATCACTCGGAGGTCATGTGTTTCCTCTTGTAAAAGGACGGGTGTGTTTCTTGCCTAAGGCCTTGTAGTAGTAGTAATAATAGAACGCAGCACACACGTCCCACCTCTGGGATTTCCAAGAACATATGAGGGATCATCCATAGATGTGATGAAGCTTTGAAGAGCAGACAGTGTGGTCTTGGCTGGGTGCTATAATCAATTACAGTAAGATCAATGGAATGTACTAAAAGGATAACCGGCTTTGTCACTTGCTAACATCACTCAGGATGTTCTCCGTCACACAGAACAGATTAGGTACTGAGTCGTGCATATGGGAGACAGAGAGTCAGTTTGGAACATTCGTTGTTTCCAAATTGATTGACCTCCAGTTGGTGTGATGTGTTCCGGACAGTTAGCCAACAGATGACTAAGGTACAGCTTGACGTGAAACAGCTAATTGATTAAGAAATGGTGTCTAGTGCCGAAATGCAATGTCAGAGTATCATTCCCAGTTTCTCAATAACCCCTGTCAACTCTGAGCCAAAGTTTGAATCCCTGCCTTCAGACGCAAGAAATGTAGCCATCACGAAGCCAGTCTGCATGAATAAAACACAGTGAAGAGTTATTGCCGCTCTTTAAGAAACGTTTGGAAGTGTTACAGTAAGCTTAAGGCTGCGATGCTATTGCAGAATAGATTTATGAAGGCACTTGTTTTTTTTTTTCACTTGACTTGTTGCGTTGCTGTCTTTCTTTTTTTTTGTTCCAGTACATCAAACTGAGGGTGACTAATAAATAAATCTGATTATAACTTCTAGTTACTCTATTAAACTCTATAAGGTCTTAGTCATACTGTCTTTCTCATATGCTTGGACTAAAATAAAAAGCAAGCTCGGACCAGAAGCCAAGGTAATAAATCAAAGTAACGATAGCAGTAAGTGTTTGGTCTCCTTTGGTCTCCATTAGGGAGAGCAACTTAAAGAGATGTAGCCTGAACGAAGGGGAGAACCGTTTAGTGCACAGTCAGGTGCACCTTGTAATGCGCTGAATGCTTCCCCCCTCAGTTCCGTTTTCCTACAGCTTTTTTCCCGTCCCCTCCCTCATTCCTGTCGCTGCTTGTCTGGATGCGTCTGACTCCAGAGAGTCCAGCTGTTTGTGCCCTCCCAAGTAGTGTTTCAGCATTTTATGACTGCTATTTGCACCTCGCACAGCGCACTGTGTAATCTGATGACTTTGGCTATTTAGGAGAGGCACTAACTGACCTAATCTCCTAACATAGTGGCTTTACTTACACACATACACAGATACATGTTGTTTATAATGCCAAGCTTAAAGAGGACAGTTTACAGACTAAAGATGTCATAAAAAAGATTATCTGGGGGATATGCTGAGGAAGATACTGCATGTTGCTTGGTTTAAGACAGAAATATTCTAAATTCATTCTTTACACTGCTTTTATATGTGGTTGTCTGTCAATTCTAGTCTAGCTCTTTCTATAAATACAAGAGTAGTCGATGAACCTTTAAAAAGCATGAGCAGGCTTAAGAAGAACAATTCAAGATTAGAGAAACATCTATGTCCAGATTGATTAAAGAAACTGTCCATCCAGTCGATGTGACAGCAGACATTGAAGAATTGAGAGGATGTCGAGAGTGACCTGTGCGCCTTGTGATAATGATGATAAACAAACTCAAGGTACACACCTCCCAGAGAGGAGAAATCATGAGGTCATGAAAACTTGGAGACAGTTTGAGAAGATAAAGATTTTTTGAGACAAATTCAAAGTTGTATAGAAATAGACAGCTGTGTTACTGCACAGATAGCGGAACTGATGATCAACCTAGATTTCATGACTTACAATAAATCAATATAGTATATCAATAGAGTTAATAGTTACAACAATCTTACAGAGTGATCTCCAGTAATCCCTCATCTTACTGAGGATCCATGAAGATCTGTAGAACCCTATTTGGGAGTTACTGTTTAACGTATTATACAACAAATAATGATTTAGAATTTAGTAGAGCGATTAAATCTACTTTGCACGAAGATGACAGCTGCAAAAAAAACAAAAGCCTCAGCGCTGATGTTGAAAAGACAGACCGAACTGAAACTGTCACCCTGAAATGCACTCATAGTTATCATGACGTTAATGTCTGTTGACGTGCCTCAAGCGAAATTGTTACAAAGGTTTTGGCTTAATGCTTTTTACTAACTCAGCATGATTCAACTTTGAAGTCTTTGCTGTATACATGCATACATTTGTGCATACTGTTCTAAATAGTCTAGTGTCGTATGCAGACATAAACAACAGTGCAAGCAAAGCCATGTTTGGAAATTTCTTAATGCATGAGTTAGATGGAGATGGCAGTATAATAAGCTCACTTCAAGTAATGTGCATATCTTCACGGTAAATACTTCGTTCTTCTAAGGAATGAATGTTAGCCAGATGACCCTGTCAGCTCCAGACTTCTCTTAAATATATATCTGAATGTGACAGTTTCTATAACAGCTCCTTACTAAACAGTCCAGTCCACAGGCTGCAGGTGTGAGTCCTATGATTGTATCTTTCCTTCATGGATTTCTTTTTCTTTATCAGTCCCATCTCTTTTTACTGTTGTTGGAATGAACCGACCAAAATAATTCCTCATGACAAAAACAACATTAAAAAAAGAAGAAGTTTTATTTGCCACTCTTCCAAAACATTCAACACTCAAGTGTGAGGATCAAGATACAAATCACCAGAAACCTTTTTGTAAACTATCACGTGGCACACATTTTCCTCAAAGAACCCCTTTAGCTCCACACTAATGCCCCAATGCTAGACCCATCCAAACCAACCACCCAGACAGAATAAGTACTTGGCACTAGAAATTGTCAAGGTTGACAGCCGTACAGTTCAGGTAAGAGGCCTCACCGTGACTTGGAACCAAATCGTGACAATCGCTTGTGATTACACAGGGCTGGGGCGGGTGCCACGCCGATGACAGGATCACGCACCGGTTGTCACATGTGATTTTAGCTAACGATCTTGGCTGGCGTTCCCTGGCGAGGATTATTTCTTGACCATTTGGCAGGCGTGCAACAGTACAGAAGAAGGTGGTAATGCATTAGCAAGCCTCTCTCTTCTCTCTTTCTCCTTCTCTCAATAATTGATCCTCCACCCTCACCCGCTCCTTCCTTGTTTGCCAAAGAAAACTGGAGGGTGAATCAGGGTCAATCGTAAATAATCAGTGCAGTGTTGTCATGAACGGTGAGGAAAACCACAGCTGTGCTTTTGGGGAGGGGAGAGGGTTAAGCACACAGAATAGAAATGACAGTGTTGTTGAGCTGCAGACACAGCAAAACATTTGCGCAGTCTGAGACTTGAGGACTTCATTAAGAAGCATCCATTGTTTTTTGTTTGTTTTGTAAAGGGCCTCAAAGATTATAATCATCTCCGTAAGTACTGGGTCAAAAAGTGTGTTTCTGTCCGTAAATATGTCTCCATATATATTTCTGCGTCTGTGTTTGTGGCTATTTTTTGTCTGTCAAACACCAGTTACTGTATGGTGGGAAATGATCATTATCTGACACAGAAACACCTGTAAACAACAACTGCTCTCCGTTGGCTTGTGGTAAGGGCATAAAAGTTAACAGTGGGATTTGAACAAGCGTTCTCCAAATGGGAGCCTACAGTTGACAATAAACTGCTATGAAAGCTTTGCAATTCAGGAGCTATACAAATGCCTTCATCTTTTATATGCCTTTTTTCTTTTTTTTTTCCTGCAGATTATGCAAAGTTTAAGAGTTCATATTTTTATAATATTTGAAAGACTGGGCCAGTTTGGCTGCTGTAGAAGCAATAGTTTTCAAATGCAGCATCATCATTGCATGATAACTTTGCTCTGCTTCACTACATGACGAATGCTGTAAACTGTAAAGTCACTGTGGTCACAGCTCACACATGTTTTTGCTGGCTTTCTCATAGTTAAAGCTGGGGTAAGCAAAATCTGGAAATCAAGCTAGCTGTGGCATTGCTGGGAAAGTTGCTGTGGCATAAACTGGTCCATCTCAAGCTTGACTCAGACGGTGTCACCGGCAACTCAGCTTGTCAAGTCGCGAGAGGCCAGTTTTAGAAAGCACGTCACTTGGTTCAACAGCGAATTAGCTTGTAACAACGTCACCTGTCGCTAAGAAGCACAACATAGAGCGGCCAGTAGAAACTTACCCTCTCTAAAATGACCCTTGATTGGCAGAAAAGTGCCCATCATGGTCCTCATTTTCTAAAGTCTGAATACAGAGCCAAGGAGAGGCGCAGAAGTCTATGTTATTATGGAATTTTTGCCCAATGACACTAAAATAAATTGTCTGCCCCAGTTTTAATCAATTGAAAATTCTGTGCCTAATACAGTCACAACATTTTCAAAGGACTCTGTTTTCACTGGTTCCCTGATCTGCGATTATTAGACCAGCAGAGGTTGAATCTACAGTCAGTGAGCAATGGTGAAATGTGGAATATCAGTGGTGGATATCATTACAGCATCAAAATCATTATCACTCACCACTAACAGAGGGCTGCTTCTGCAAGATTTATTAATTGTTACAAGACTTACTCCCACTTAAATGCACATGTAGGTACGCACCAATCTGTGCACATTCATGCACGCAAACATTTAGCTGCACATGTACTGTCTGCCTCTCCAGCTTCCTTGCGCAATCTTTTTTTTGTCCTACATGTACACATCCACCTTGTACTGTGCTGAGACTGTAATACATACACACACGCATACGCACTCACTCTGAGCCAGCCGCAGCCGCAGCACTGCCACTGTCAGTCTGTCAGCCAGTGAGAAAAAAAAAATGCAGTCAATTAAACGTATTTTAGGGAAACCACTTTGTCTGCCAAGAACAGTTAGAACGGTCCAAACATTACGTGCCAGTTGACTGTCAACACAGATGTGGTGCGTGTTTGGAGAGAGTGAGACAGACAAAGACAGAGAGAGAGAGAGAGAGGCAGACAGCAGGAGAAAGTAATCTCCAAGCGTCTGAATTGGCTGTGTTGATAGGAGTTTATTGAAAGTGGAGTAAGAAAATTTCAATGTCTCTGTCTCTTTGGGGGAAGAGACTGAGACAGACTGAGATGGAGAGAGACAGAACAACTGAAGAAAAGCTAGGCTGAGCCCTAAGAGATTTATAATAGGCCCTCTCATAACTTATCCACTAAAATCAAAAGCATAAGGTATTAGTGTTTAAAATGGGGCCCTCCAGCAGTGTCAAAAGGATATATATACAACAAAAACTCTTTTTTAAAGGGTTGTTATTCTTTAGCTGGCTTGTTTACAAGATAGATGCCATCTCCTTTTATCCTCACACCAGCCTCTTTGTTTGAAACTTTTTCTATCTGACCGAGTCCTATTTAGATTTTGCTAAGATAACGTCTGACCCTGAATGGCAAAACAGATGTTGAACATAAAGAAACGTGGCCAGTAATTGAGGTGTACAGAGGTTTAGAGGGGTCAGGTTCGTAGTGGCCCAAGAGTCAAATTTTGACTAAAAGCTGACAGAAACGGATGAGCAGGCTAAAGCAAAGGAAAGGTTGCTAATTAATTAAGATTCATTTGTAATATCATTTATAACATTTGTATAATCTTTACACTACTTTTTGAGGTGTTGGACATTGATAGTATCTACTTTGCAGGTCTCTGTGGAATATTTTAAGACACAGCTGCAGCTACCAGAATAAAATACAGTCTATTTTTGCACCCAAATTTGACATTTGTATGTTTCTTTTGGTTCCCCATGTGGCTGGGTCAAAGAGTAATGGTAAAGCTAACAGGACTTTCTGTTTTGCCTCTAGTCAGGTTTGATCAGAACACAGGATGCAGATTACTTCCTGAGACCAGTCCCCCGCAGCCTCGCTCAGAAAGAGAACTTCACAGTGCCCTCCAGTCACCAGCCACACATCCTCTACAAGAGCAAACATCGGACAGAGCGGACAGAGCATGAGCCTCGGGGGCATCAGAGGAGATCCACAGATTCAACTCATCACAAATCACAAAGCCACTTTGTTACCAAGAGATCCACAAACTCTCAGACAAATCCCAACCCCAAAAAACAGCCGAGCGACATCCATAGTAATCACCAGGGCAACAATAACGGTAACAGTCACGGTGAGCAGACGGAGCATCGTGGCAGTGGCCATCACCACAGCAGCCATCACCATCGCAATGACTACAGACATGGGGAGAGGCAGAGGCAACACTTCTGCGGGAGACGGAAGAAATGTATGTAAGGGCAATTTCTCCTTCTAATCCACACATAGCATTATATAAAAGACACTGATAAGTAAATCACACAAATAAGTGTAGTTTTCTGTTGAAATTCTACAAATCAAAGTGGCACCTAGGACATGAAGAAAAGGAAGAAGGGAAAAACACTGCATGAACCTTTTCTAATGCACTGATACAAGATACCTTTGTAAACAGTATTTATATAATAGGGTTAATCTTCCTCACCTATATCCTCCCACCTCGGGGATAGTGTTTTCTTCAACTCTTAAAATCAGATTATGGGACATTTTTTGTTCTGAAAAATGTCATATGGTCATTTTCGCCCTTTTCAATCACTCAAATGAAAATGCTTAACATTTGACACTTGAATAAGAGTGTTTCCACCTAGACACACTGCTCACATTGCACATTTTAGGCATTGTCATAATATTCTTAAATTTCCAGATATAACTAGATTAGTGGTTTGAACTTGAAGAAGTAGAACTACATTTTGCAAAATTATCAAACCAATTACAGAGTCATGGAGAAAAGAAAATAATAATTCTCTTTGTTGATATTTCTGGTTAACTCTGTTAGCAGTTAGCCTCCAAGGAAGATTAACATGTTCCCAAACTAATATACAGTAATGCAATGCCTGCCAGTATTATTGTACAGTGTTTACTAAGTGCTTGTAGTACTCATCTCATAAGACCAACACATGGTGCATCATTATGAAATCAAAAGTAACACTTTCTGTGCTAACTCATGCCATCGTTAGCACATCATTGCCCCTGTTGTGTTAAAGAGAGAAAAAAAACACGTGTTTTTGCTAACCTAATAAAACCATAAATAGGCCTTTTTATAATTCAGACCATCAGCTTGCATTTTTTTACTGAGAAGATATTGTGGCCTTAACACTGTTGCAAATCGACATGTTTTGTAAATTTCCTTGTAAAATTATCTGGAGGGTAGAGGCATTCAGTTGAGGTTTTGATTTGTATTCCAAATGATTCCTCTGAGGAATATTATCTCAAATTCTGTCAACATTTTTGGTGACATTAGTGACGTGACCCGCGAAAGGTTAAGGGAAAGGTTTTATTCTCACTTTACATTGTTACAAATGTTTGCTCTCAAGAAATTACTACAAGATCAGTTAACATTGCTGGTGTCACAGGGGTCATTTGAAAGAGAGCAGGCAGGGATTGGACTGGTACCACCGCCACCATTACCCTGCGGATCCCCTGCTGTCTGTCCCTTGTGAAAACACACTGATGTTTACATTCCCACTGGATGACATCACTGACCACCTGCGCCACATTTTAGTCAAAAAGGCACTTTGGTCGCCCACCTGCTGTCCGCCTACATAAGCAAACTTGCGGTTTATCGTAGCCAGGCAGGTGAAACTTTGATAACCTGACAACATCAAAGTGAAGATTTGAAGAGATAGTGTTACAAGCTACTATGGTTTTAGACTGCACTTTTCTTTGACTAATGTATAATATAGACCTTCTGTTACAGTGTAGAAGTGACAAGGGATGCGGAATCTTTTTGACTAAGGGTATCCCAGCTTTAAAAGGAGGGTTAAAAGACAGCTGAGCTGTTCATTTGATTTTAACATCAAGTCTGTGTTTGTCTGATTCACATGTTTACCTAAAAAGTGCTGATAGCTTTCCACAGTAGCTTGTATTGTTAATTCATTGTGATTTACGCCATCATTTTCTGATACAGCTTCCTCTCAGAGGAAAAAGCTTATCTTATCTATGACACATTGACAGAATTTTGGGCACTATTCAAAATTACCTTTGTTACCAGAGTTAACTAAGTGGATTAACAGAGATATGAATAAAGTAACTGCTTTTGCTTCTCATATTGTATCATGAAATGGCCACTGATTGATCACCCTCAAATATTTTGTTGTGTTCTGCTCTGTTTACAAATTAGGAAAGCACTCAGAGATCTATTTTATGAGTTTGAGAAGTTTCATATTAACTGTCGCATATAGAGACAATTTGTTGTAGCTGCTGCTAATGTATTTCCACATACTGTGGTTTCACACTTTACTTAATGGCAGCATAACAGTGAGACTGCCAGAGTCAATAGCAAAAAAGCAAAAAGCTCAGTTTGCTGCTTATTCATGACATCAGGTCATTAAAGAAAGAGTACAGTTAATCATCCAGAATGGTTGTCAACCACTTGCCAGAACTGCTGGTTAACAGTCACGGGGAAAGGCTAGTGGGTACGGGTTTATTTCAAATATTGTGCAACGTATAATTAACTGTGGGAATGAAGGGTTGTATATTTGTAAGGACATCGTAAGTGCTATTAAATTGCTATCATATGCACTATTGTTTTTTCTCTCATCAATCACTTACAGCTCACTATAGCGTAGCCTACAAGAGTTCCTAATCTCGATGATTTTGCAGCCTCAGTGATTTTTGAAGTTTCATTCATTTTATCCTATGGTAACTGCTTTTTTTTATTTCAAAACAGATTTTTGTAATGGAACTTTCACTTCTTTTATTCTTATTCTGCTTTGTTTAGACATGCCCAAAGCTCCGGACGGGGATGTCTTTATCCTTCCAGATGAGTACAAGTTCATCCCCAGGAACAAAAGAGCTGTGCTAATGAAGAACAAGAGCAACCAGAAGCTCAACGTGGAGATGCTGGTGGTGGTGGACAGGAAGATGATGGACAACCATGGCCATGAGAACATTACCACATATGTTCTTACTGTGCTTAACATGGTGAGGAAAGCATAATTATGTTTAGTATCAGAATCCTTGGAGCTTAGTTAATAGATGTGTCTTTTTGCTTTAAGCAGCTCACAAGTCATGCTAGCAGCCTGGATCTTTAGATGTCAGTCAGTCTTCCACTTAGCTACATACCAATAGCTCTACACAAAACAATGGATTGTTTCCAGAGAATGAATTTGGATTGAACTTTGATAATCCCCGGACTTTTCTTCTAGCACCACCTGGAGGTCAACGTTTTTACTTTCACTTTTCTCTTCAACTTTTTTAACATTTTTAATAGATGGACTAGCGCCGAAATTTGCAGAAACGTTCCTCTAGCGGCACCAGAAGGTTCATATTTGATGTTTATCGTATTTAGTGCACGCTATCTGTTTTCAGGACTAAATACTTGCAAAATCAGCCTCAGTTGTACTTTTGATTAGTGGGAATTAGCAAATATTTGCATGCTGACAAACAAGATAGTGAGTAAAGAAACGCTGCACCAGCTAAACATCAGCATGTAGACATTTTAATAGCATGCTAGTGTTAGCAATAAGCTCAAAGCACCACTATGTATAAGTACAGCCTCACAGAGCTGCTAACACAGCTAACTCTCAGTCTCATTTGTGTGAGTAACAAATGCATACAATGCATTTGGAAGCCACACACAAACTGATTTGAAGTTTGCTGTAGCGTAGGCTGTAGTAACTTGGCAACCCTGTCATCCATTCTCACTTCTTAGACAGAGCACATCTAAAAACATGAAACTGATACGTGGATGAGATCACACTGTCCCCTCTGTCCCTTTCAGCTGATCTGCAAGCAAATTCCGTCATGCTCGTTTTGCTACTTAATGACTGACTGACAAATCCAAAGATAATCCGTCTATTTTGAAAATATAGTTCTCCTTAGTAGAAACCATGTTGGAGCAGTCACAGCCTGCCTCAGAGGAGTCACCTAAATACAGTTTTGGGTTTCATAGAAAACACCTGACCCTTACCCCACCTGTCAGCTCCAATGGGCCTTAAAAAGTTATTTAATATTTGTTGAAAATTAAATGTGATATGCTGTTTCAGCATAAGTTACATCCTCAGGGCAGAGTGGAAGACTTCAAAAATGTTTTGTAATTACTGATTTGAAAAACCACACCACATTATGTACCGCAAAGCACTGACGCCCTATAGAAACTGGTGATTTTTGCTTTTAGGCAAAAGAGGCAGTGAAAACACAGTGATTCACTGTCTCTGCTGAAGTGTGCAAATCTGAAACTCTGCCAAAAAGTGGTGTTCCTTATCTGAAATAAGTAGTTTTGACTGTCTCCTAACTGTCTCTCTAACCTCAGTATTTTTGCTTGATTATGGTAACATTAGGGCTGCAATTAATGATTATTTTCATTATTGATTAATCTCTCCGTAATTTTTACGATTAATCGATTAATCATTTATTCCATGAAATGTCAGAAAAGTGCTAAAAATGCTCTTCTCAAATTTCCCTGAGCCAAATGTGACGTCTTCAAATTGCTTCTTTTATCCAAACAACAGCTCAAAACAAAATGACTCCTCATTTATTTTCATAAATGACACAGAAAAGCAGCAAATCCTCACATTTAAGGGGCTAAACCAGCCATTTTTTTCACTTTGTCTGGAAAAATGACTTAACAATTAATCAATTATCAAAATAGTTGGCGATTAAGTTTCTATCAATCGATCAATAGA
>JAPQLA010000024.1:20430065-20445187 GCA_029822935.1 Naso vlamingii | reverse complement strand
TTCACACGCTCTCACGCCACACCTCCAAGTTTATCTAGCACCCCCCGCCCTCCCTTACTCATGTTACTCCGTTATGCTACGGGTACCGGATTGGCGTCTGGGGGGAGGGTGAGCTGCCTTGGCGGAGGTCTGCGCTCTCCAAGTGCTTTTCTAGTTCTAACTAATTCAGTTGTATGTTATGACTGGGCTGTAGATGGGTGTCACAGCAGACATCTTGAGGACCAACACAGGTGTGACCAACAATGGCTTCGTTCCATTAAGTGCCACACCTAGCCAGGTCAGCATGAGTCAGCATGAGTCAGCATGCACAGTACCAGAGTTCAGTGGCTGAGCAGTAGATATCTCCTCATCTTCAATGGAGGACAGCTCCATAAACAGCAACAAAAACAAAAGAATGGTGTATCAGAATATTCAATGCACATTTTAGAAGGTTAACCTCTGGTGAAGCCAACTGTTTAAACTGGTGAGCCAGCAAGTCAGAAGTAAAGGAAGTTAACGTTAGCACGCTAACAGTAGTTTCCATCCACCTGTTTTATGCAAATTTTCAGTTTGCACATAAAAGTGGAGATGCTGCAAAATTAGGAGGAGGAAAAAAACAAAAAGTTTTATGCTTGGAAGAGGTGGAAAAGTTGGCATATTGATAAAGGGTAAATACATGTAAGTGCACTGGAAACTGCTTCAGCAAATCAGCAGCGAATAAACAGTGACGTATAGTGGTGGCTGTGCCAGAGAGAGCATGTTGAGCAGCAGAGCGCATATCACTAAAGGGGACTGACTGGTCAAAATGTAAGACATAAAAAATAAATATCTTAGGCGATTGCTGGTTTATTAACTTAATACAACTTCAACTTGTTATTGAATTTGCTGAGAATTTAAAAACTGATTAAACTTTTTTCTCCAAAAATTTTTTATTTGCGCAAGTCAAGCACAAACCTTTCCCAGAGATCTCTTTTTTCTTTCTTTCTGGGAAACAGAAATTGAATCCATATCTCATTTATTCTGTGAATGTATATACTCTCAAGCGTTCTGGATCAAAGTCTCTTTACTAATTTAAACTAGTAATATATTAACACCAACAATATGAGATATGGTCTTGCTTCTGAACTGAAATACAAAATGTAATTTGTATTAATAACATTGTCAAACTTAACGTCTTGTTGGGAAATATTATATCCACAGAGCTAGAGTGCTTTGAACAACACCAAATTTTCATCTCTTTTGTGTTGAACTGCAATACCTGTTCAAATTTGTTTCCAAAATGACCTCAAACAAAAAAGCTATTTTGACATCCTATATATAATGGGAATTACTGTACGAAACAAATAATAAATAAATTGTATTTTAAAAAATTGAAAGTATATTAAGTTCCTTGTAATAAATATTATACCATTCTATCCCTATTTACTAGGAGTGTGATGGAGGAGCCTTTGTCAGTTGCAGTATTCAAAGGATGAAGCCCCTAAATTGAGACACAGCATTAAACATTCACTCTCCTGTGTAGGGAACAAACAGAAACACATGGTGTGTGCACACCTATATCTTGTGCAGGCAGTCTTTGCTCTTGCCTTTGGACCAAGTTTTTTGTAATCTAAGCCCGAACGCATTTTGACTTCACTACGCCAGACACTAGATAGCAAATAGGCTAAGTCACGCCTTCATTCTCCCTTCACTTGCAGTCCTCCTGCTCATTTGCACACAGATGTGGCGCACGTGTATTTGCTGTTTTGCAGATGTGACAAAAATGATATCTGCTTCTGATGGAAGATAGCAAAAGCATGTGTGTCACAGTTTTTGCTTTAAAACAAAAAACGATTTCCATTTTGCCATTTGTGGCTCCAAAGAACAAAACAAACTGCCTGAACATACACAGACTGAGAACATAATTTGAAAATGTGAAATGAATTCACTCCAAAGTAACATTTGATTTTTGTTTTCAGCCCTGTAAAGTACCAATTACAAAATACTCCAAAGTGATTAAAATGCACATTACAAATACAAGTAACAGAAATACTCTCTGTAAGGTTTGTGCACATTTGCACGATTGTGAAAGGTGCAAAAACATGTTTCCTGCAAGAAAAATTCCGTTGGTGTAACAAATAAAATTACACCACAAGTTTTGGCAGCTTGGACAGTACTGATGTCTGGTCTGGCCCAAGGACTGTATGAAGATATCTTGTGAGAGATTTCTGACAGAGTCATTCTTTGAATTTAAAGTTTGCCTTCAAATCTTGCGATAAAATACAGTATAATGTATAGAAAATACAGTATATTATACATTCCCTGAATCCTAAGAGTCCTGTGACTGTGAGTATTCCAGTTTTTGTGGTTTGTGTCTCTGATGTTCCTTAATGCAACAAGGCAAAGAAAATATATAATTTAGGCAAAAATTGTGGAAAAATGTGTGTGATTATGATGAAGCAATGTCTTGAAATGATGATTAAGCGACATCTGGGACCTTTCAACACCATCTGTTGTGAACCCTTGACCTTGTCTTGTTGAAATCACGTCATGGGGCCTTAAATCCATGCCAGTGTTTCACTTCCCTCTCTTGCCCCCTCCATATTGATCATATCACCAGGGTGCATCCCCTCCACCCACCCATGTGTCTGAATGTAAATGCCCCACCCTGTCTTTTGTTTTTTGTTAAGTTCTTTTAGTCTGATCCAGTAGATGCCCCTTCCTGTCTTTGTTACTATGTCTCTCCTTTGTTCAGTTCCTTTTGTTCAGCATTACCTGCTTCACTGTGTATAAACCCTTGCATTTCACTTGCTCTGGGTCAGCTCACAGACACGGACATGCTCCCTGCAACTCAGCTCACCAGTTTGCTGGCAAACTTCAATAAAGCTCACATCATCGCAGCAAACTCTAAACTGGACTTCGATGATTTTCTTCAACAATTAATTGCTTAAACAGCTCCAGGGGCCTCTATACTTGTCAGAAAGATTTACTGCAGGGTTTGAATGGATTTAATGAAAGCTAGAGTGTCCTTGTGAAAATGATACCAAATACAGTGTTATGAAATATTGAGATATGTCCTGAACATATGCCTAAACCAAGATATGGACCAGCATCTAAGATGCAATTTTCTTTAGGAGAAGGTTAACTTCATGAGCATACAGCTACCACTCACAAAGGGTAATCACACCAAAATATCATCTACAGACATGGATCTGTTCCAAAATTTTCAGTTTTGCCACCTTGACTGGTACTGACAAGTGATATTTTGGGCTCCGGCCCAAGCCTGATTGCTTTTTTGCTATTTTGTCCAGGATCACCAACCAGTCACTTTGCCATCTCTCCCCAGTCGGAGTCACCACGCTACCTGAATCACGCTTCTGTCAGCCAACACCAGCATTGAGCAAGATTTGCACGATAAAGACTCCCGTTCACTATCTCAAAACTGTCTGTCTGCCTCTGGGTATCTAGCCTGAAACAGGACAGATTCACAATCTGCCTTAAAAATGTTTGATATCTTATACATAATAGCACTTCCTATACTATAAAAGATGTAAAATCAATGTATTAGATGCAATGACACCTTTAATAATACAATTAAAAGAAAAAAAATCTTTATTAAAATGTACAGTACCTGCAAATACAGATTCAGGCTTATGAGAAACTTAAACCTTTTGCATGTTAGTTGAGTTTCCAATTGCACAGCTGCTGTAAATTAAAAGTGCCTGATAGAATACTTTTACAGTCCACAGGAGATAAAATGTTTTAAAAAGAGGATATCTTAGAGAAATAGAACAAAACATTTATGTCATTTTTAATTTTTTTTTTTTCTTCTTGCAAAACTCTAAGTTGAAAAACAACAACATTGTTTTGCAGAATACTGATTAATTGCCTTTTGGCAGATAAATTGGACTTTGAAGTGCTCGTTTGTGCACAGGTTGCAAAGGTTGAAACGACAGCTTGGTTACAGCTTCCTCTTTCAGGTTGTGGTTTTCTCTAGTTTGAGGTTGGCTGCAAACTGCTGCTATATTCTATGAAACTTGCAATGCTAAGGTTTCTAGCTGCAGAATATTTTGAAGCAGTTTCTTGCACGCATTTTATGAGAGTAGGTAAAAAGGGTTAACATTTGCTTCATAAGGGTATTTTCTCCAATTGAATGCAAGGAAATGGTCAGTATTTAATTTAGGCTCTGCTTGTTGCATTGTGCCTTTTTGTTCCTTTTAGCAGCTGATGACTCACTGACACTGCCGAAGCCTCTACTGCTGACGTTATTGACAGCTGTTGTAGTTGACACAGTTTTTTTTTGTTTTTTTTTTTTTTTTAACATCATCCATGAAATGTAATTAAAAAGGGAAAAACAAATCAAGTTTTAAAAAAAACAATGTCAGTCTTAAAATTACAGGGACAGATACAGTCTGTCTTATGCAATAACAAACCTCAAGTATGTAACACCATATTTACAGTGCAATGCCATTATACATTCTAATGTAGTCTATAAAACTTATAAAAGTATAAAAAATGTATAAATTTATGGTAAAAAAAAAAAAAAATCATTAACACACAATCAGATAAGCTCAAGCTCATAACCCTCCAACCAAAAAATGGTCACATGAACTTTCTAACAGTCTTACAGATACATCAATACTAAATATCCTGTAAAAGTGAAAATTACACAGAATGACCTCTTTATGACTTTGCAGACAACTTTGTTGTGGAGTCACAGAACACCAATACCAAAACCACACCTCACATCTTACATAGCTGTGCTCCTTTCATCCAGACTGGTGGTCTGAGAGTAAACCGACCCAAAGACTCTGTCCTGAGGCAGGCAGGCTTTGATCACCTGACACAGTCTGCAGGGAGTTCTGCTTATCAGCCTCAGCAGGTTCCTCCTGAATTTCTCCCCAACAAACACATACAGGATGGGGTTGAGGCAGCTGTGAGAGTAGGCAATGGCCTCGGTGACTTGTAAAGTCAACCTGATGGCTTTACTGCTTTCACATTCTGCATAGATGTGCAGCAGCTCCAGAACTTTGAAGAACGACGCAACATTGTAGGGGACCCAGCAGCTGAAGAAAACGGCCACCACTATGAGAACTAAACGGATGGCCTGTTTCTTGGACGACTGGCTGTACAATAGTCTCCCGATGATTTGGGAGTAGCAGAAACCCATGATGAAAACTGGGACAAACAAACCCAGAATGTTCATTTTTAGAAGGCTGAAGACCCTCCAGAAGTGAGAGTTTTCTGATTCGTTACTAGCTGAATAATCGGGGAGGCAGTACAGAGTGTTGTTACCAACAAGCTGCTGTTTATGAAAAATCAAGTCAGGGAACGAAGCCAAAAATCCAGCTACCCATGTGACAGCAGCTGCGATCATTCCACTGGACCTTGACCGCGCTCTCATAGCATAAACAGCATGCACTACAGCCAAATACCGGTCGATGCTCATTAGACTGACAAAGAAGATCCCACAGTAAAATGCAATTTGATAAATACCCAGGACCGCTTTGCACATAACATCCCCAAACAGCCACTGGTCCCGGGCTTGGTGGGCTAGGAAGGGAAGGGAACACACCAAGAGAAGGTCTGCAACAGCCAAGTTCAGGAGACACACATCAGTCATGCTGCGGAGCCGCGGCCCACAAGTAATGACCCAGATGACCAGAGAGTTACCCAGGAGTCCCACGAGGAAGAAAATAGTGTAGAGGATTGGAAGAAAAATGGCCCCGTGGCGCTCATAAAGACACCTCCCATAGCCGTCTTCATAGTCCCCATAGCCATAGTAATAGTCTTCTGAGGAATTTGCAGTGTAGGATTCTGATGTAAATCTGGTGATAAACAGAGGAACAAAACCAGCAAAAGAAAATTAAAAAGGACAAATGCAAAACAAATGTAGAGCAACACGAATGCGTAGTTGAAATCTTGCAATGTAATTCAGGAGCAGCAATGTGGATGTTTTGGCAAAACACTGAAATATTTGCTTGTAACTGAAATGCTCAGCAAGCTACGGAAAACAAACGGAGCAAAGGGAAATTCATTCACAGCCTGACAGCGACGAATCACAGACTTCATGATGACGTAAGGAACAAAATATGTTGGTACATGTTACTGCTATAGGTTTAGTCTTACCCTGATATCTCTTCAGTGGCTGAAATCTCAGCTGAGCCGCTGAAAGCAGTGACGGCAGGAATGTTTGTAGTCATGTTCAGCAGCCTGGAAAAAATGAAACACATGAACTCCTGAGAAGACAAAAAAACAAAGTGAAAGCTGCAAACGCCCTGAATCAGCTCCTGTTACATTTTTTTCCCCCTACGACTTTGGCTTTGGAAGTCTTTTGTTGCAATACTGATTCAGTAAATCCAAATTAAACAATAAAAGGGAAGATTTGTGTCTTATTAATAGAAAAAAAATACATTTAATAGTCTGGTGAGTTTTTTTAAAGTTCGATTAAATTGCACAAGTTCAGAGTACACATCACAATCTCATAGTGCAGTATGTCATTAAAAAGTGAGATATTAATTTTCATTCAGGGATTTTGATAATTCTCTTTTAAATAGTGGATCCGAAGGAAGAACCAGAGCTGAAATGAACTCACAAACCGTGCCTGCGCGTTTCACAGCAATTCAGTACATTATCATTAAAGGAAGTGAGGAAAAAAACATGGTGACTCTGCAAAGGGATGGTCAGCCTGATTTCCACAGTATGTTGTTTGTTTGTCTTGTGTTTGTGGTCAGATTTACAAATTTGCTTTGTTCACAAACATACACAAAACCGCACAGACACACAGTGCAGCTACAGTATGTGTAATGGAGCAGCCTATTAAGGATTTTACGGTGTGTTTTTAAAATAGTACATTTGTTTTGTTTATTTGGTGTATGAAGATCTAGAATATTGTGCACAGCTGCCACAATGGAAGAAACCTGCAGCCTGATTTAGCAACCTATAGACAGCACAGTCTCTGTGGTTTGCTTGTTTCAGAATTAACCAGTCTGTCTCTTAAATGGTTAGAATGTTTGTAAGTGATTAAATGATGCATGAAGGGACATTAGCACAACAAAGGAAGGTTTTGAACAGGTGTAGGTGATGAAAAATTTACATGTTAAATGTTTGCTCTTGATCATTGGCGCTCTGATGGGAAATATAAAATATACAGGAGTGAAATGAGACTGCTTTAAACACTTTTTCATGTTTATGTTTATTCTGGAACTTGATGACAGCTGTTTCTGCCCAGTGTCAAGAATTTAATAACAGAGCGATATGAGTTTTGGGAATGAGCAGTTTTGTATGATAGCATTAAATGGCCCTCTCGGTGCTGTCGATGTCCATCAAATGCTGTTTCATTGTAAAAGACAGAGTGAGGTCTCAGTTTATGATTAGATTGATAAGGTAAGATAAGGGTAAAGGTACTTTAATGGTCACATATACAGTGTACACTGAAATGTGTTCTCTGTATTTAACCCATCCCTGAGGAGCAGTGGGCAGCAACAGTGCAGGGCCCAGGGACCAACTCCAGACTCTGAGCCAATGCCTCAGTCAAGGATGCTGACTGGAGTTTCGCCTAATATGCATGTTTTGACGGTGGGGGAAACTGGAGCACCCGGAGAAAGCCTGTGTGAACATGGGTAGAACGTGCAAACTCCACATAGAAAGGCCCTGGAGTCTAACCCAGGATCTTCTTGCTGTGAGGCCACAGTGCTAACCACTAAACCAACGTGTCACCCACAATGTCATCTGTGCATCGTTTTTACTGAGCAAACTGGAACATAGGCTAATTTATCAAAGTGGGACGAGAATGACTTTATTCTCCCATGGACTCAAAGCAAGACAAGCAAGACGAGTTAGATTTCCTGAGACTGAAAGTATGAGTTTAAAATATTTAAATACAATGTATTATACTACTGAAAGTATTTTTTCCCCTTTTTTCTTATAGTGTGTTTTTTTAAAGGCAAGGGCAATATAACATTATGTAGACGGTACACTTCATATCATTGCCACTTAGGATAAATGATCAAGATTTAAGGTTCTTCATTTGTCACATACACATAGCGAACAATACAATGTGCCATGAATAATAATAGGAATATCTTATAGATGTTTTTTGTTTTTTGTTTTTTTTAAAGGAGAGAGAAATTATTTATATATTAAAAAAACAGTTGCAAGATATTGAGATGTAAAGATAAAAATAACCTCAAAAGTAAAATATTGAAAACATGATCTGTTATGTACTTTATATGTGTATTCACATTGCCCTGTATACACAATACATTTAAATATATACACAGGCTCAAACTATATCTGTTGTAACTGCACAAAAATAATAAAACAGGATGGAAAAAATGGTTGCTGTTAAAGTGAATAGATGGATAAATGATAAACTAAGTATTTTATTTGTATTCAGTGTAAAACCTTATTGCCACAACTGTGTCCTTTTGTAATAACAAGGTAGCTATAGTGTAAATGATGATCAGTTCAAAAAGAACAAACAAAAAAATAAATAAACAACAACAAAAAAAAAGTTGAGCTCATTGTTCCAATAAAAATTGTACACCTAATCAAGGTAGCCATATTTGTTTGTTTTTAAAAAAAAATACTATCATCTATTTTAATTCTAACACATTGGTATCTTAGTGTTAGTGTGTTTGCGTTGTTGCAGGCTGCAGATTCTTCAGAAATAGTATTGATAGTATAATAGATAAAAATAATAGAAATAGCTATGTTGGATGTCATGTAAAAGCATATACATGAAAACGCCAAAAACAAAACAAACAAAGAAAAACTTTACCTGCCAGTGCTGTTAACAAGATAGCTGATTGTGGCTCACGAGAGGCAGAGGTGGATGCTAAAACAAAGAATAATCAGCTGTGAATTCACTTTGACAATGCGTTTTAGGTTACACAAAAAAGGAAGGTGTAACAAGCGTGCAAACCTATACCCACCCCCTAACCAAATTTTAGGTGGGCTTGCACACTTGCATATAACTTGTGGTTTATTATTTCCTGAAAATGCTTTTCGAAACGCTCACTTAGGAGCCCACAGTGTCTGCTGGTACTCAGAACCACAAGTCCACATGTGCAAAATGTAGAGGTGTAGAGGATGCAGGTTGAGTCCGAGTGAAACAGCTGTAGGCTTGCAGGGCTCTGCATGCACGTTTACACTTGCTTACTGCTTTGAGGAAGTGATACTACTGACAAAGCTTTTGGTGCAGTCTGGACTGAAAGTTATTTCAGTTTTTTGTTATTTTATAACACAGTGCATAAGAAGTAAATTACTGTCTTTGTGTCAAAAAAAAGTTCTCACAACTGTTATATTACCAAGAAAGATTTTAAGAATCAAGAAATTGCACAGCAGCTTCTGAAGCACAGCTATACATGAATGCAATAATCATCCCCCAGTTAACATAGCAGACAAGCTGAACTCGAGCACCACCTGTTTAAGATCATAAAGGACATATCCATCACCACACAGTGCTTTAACTAAGCAGAAGAATTCAAACAACAGATCTGCAAAATCTGCTTTGAATCCCTCACAGGTCCAGCTCTATCTGCCAGTCATGCTTTTCCAAACCAGCTCATCAGTTATGAAACACACTGTCAACTGAAGTTAAACACTGCCCCTCAGCTTAAGTTGAAGCAACGTCTGCAGGCTTTGCTTTGAAAAAAGCCTGACATGTAAATATCTACAAAAAAAACATTGGTTAATTTTATGTTATTGTTTTTTTTTTATCACTAGCTAACTTGCTCTTTGCTTGTTTCATGTCCTGTGTCCAGTAGGTGGCTTGCCTGGCCCAAGAATTCATGTCGTATATACTGGTGCTTTATTAGTAGTGTGGTCTGTTCTATTACAGTTGTCTTTTAAAACCCTGCATTGCATTTGTCATATTTTATTTATATCTTATCACTTATTGCTGCTCTGCATGTCTGTATGCGTCTAAAAATGGTTCTATCATTATTGTGCAGCTTGATGTTTATGTCTTCATATACCAAGTAACAAACAATGTTGCTGTATTATTGTGTTAATGTTTCGCTATTTCCTGTTGCTCTGCGTGAATCGCACTCTGTGAAGGGGAAGCCTGTTTTGCTGTTGCTGTTTTTATGGTGTCTTGTTGTCCTCAGTTTGTCCCTTTTCAGCCTTCACCCCATTTTCTTCAAACCTTCTTGCCTACAAAAAAAACTTCACTTGAAAATTGAGGCCTTCTGCCCCACACTGGTGCATTAACAAAAATGTTGATTAATGTGCTTTGAATGAAAGCGAAATAAAGTAAGAAATGAAATGGGTTTTATCGCCTCAAGTTCATGCATGATGATGCCCTGCAGTTGCAAGATGCTCAGCTGGTGGCATTCACCACCCATAAGAAATACTCATTCTTACAGGTTTGAATTCACAAATCAAATGCCAAAGTAATTTTCTCTCATTTACTATAAAAGAAAGTCTTTATTTAGTTGTGGTTACAATATAGCTCTACAAGTTGCAAACTTACACAAAGTTACAGCATTTGAATAAATCTTTCACTATTTCTATACATGTACAATATAAAGCATTTCCTTGTTTTTAGTAACTTTGCAGCCATAAGCACCAAACATGTGTATGACACTTCAAACATACACTCATCCACACCTTTATAATCTTTGAATATAAAAACAAACAGCAACATTACATGACACACGCACCCGACACGACCACACAAGAGCAAGTTGTTTCTATCATGCCTAATAATCTGTTCGTACAGGTGTATTAGAAGTCTCTTTCTCTGTGGTGTCTTTGTTGCTGAGAGCCCATCTGTTCTGCTGACCGAAGCACGGGTATCTACTTAGCGCTTTGGTGAGTGATTTCCGAAACTTCTCCCCAACAAATGCATAAATGATTGGATTTACACAGCAGTGAGACAGTGCAATGATCTCAGCAATTCTTATGGCGGAGGTGATGTTTTTTAAAGTCTCACAGGTGCTCAGAATTTCAAGTTGCTGCAGTGTCTGAAGGAACACTATGACATTGTAGGGCACCCAGCACACCACAAACACACACACTATGGTGAAAATCAACTTTATAGCTCTGCCCTTTTTGTTTGAGTTTCTGGACTTGGACAATGCGGCGAGGATTCTCAAGTAGCAGAAAAAAATGATGGGAAGGGACACAAACAGGCCCACTGTGTTCTCACTGAAGTTTCGCAGCTTCTTCCAGAACTGCTCCTCTCCATCTGGATAGTATGGCTGGCACTCAGAGGTGTTGGCCTCTGAATCTACATCCAAGGTGGCAAATATCACCTGAGGGACTGCCATGATGACAGATACAACCCACATAGTGAGGCTGGCTGTGATTCCATAGCAAAGTGTCCGGGCTCGCATGGCTGCGACAGCATGGACGATGGCCAGGTAGCGGTCGATGCTCAGTAGGGTCACAATAAGGGTGCCACTGTAGAAGCCCAACTGTTAAGAGAAGCAGAGGGGACAGCAAAGTCAGAACAGGATGTGAGATTACGTGACATTTGTCACTTTTTTTCAGGGGCCTCAGTGAGTTTCCTCACACAGGCAATGTACCACAGCAGCTGCAACACACATCACTTAAGAGTAACAACTTTCACCTTGTTTCCTGACAAATATGTAGACCTACCTCATGATAATTACACTTGTGTTAATGCTGACACCTACATGTAGAGCTGACAACCTAAATATACCTTCCCTTTTTTATGCACTGACTTTTTAGATGCAGTGTTCTGTTAGTCGGTGAACACATTAGCCTACAAATAACTTTTCATACCTTTATTTTGTAAAAAAGGATGAAGTGATCCTAATAATTAATGAATCTGCACGTCCTTATGCATCCTGCTTTCTAAATTATAAGGAGGAGTTTAATTTTGAATTTAACATATCAAAATATGAGGATTTTTTTTTTCAAACACTGATCAGTTTTCCTCAATAATAAAATGAAAACAAACAAACAAACAAACAAACAAACAAAATATATATATATATATATATCCTACCTGATAGACTAATGTCATCAGTTTGCATAAAGCAACGCTGTGGGAATTGTAGCCCCAGAGGGGCAGAGATGAAGCCATCACAAGGTCAGACAGAGCCAGGTTGAGGAGACATACGTCCGTCATAGTCCTCAGCTTTATGTACCGGAGGAGAACCCACAGAACTGTGATGTTTCCTGTGAAATCACTTGAAATTATTTATTGTGATTTTGTATTTCTAACTACTACTGGATTCTAAACTAAACTGTGGCGCATATCTAACTGTTGTATGCATCCATGTCCGCTCAATGCGGTAAAAAATACATACAGAAAAGGTTACATGCTTCACTTTCTCCTTAAGAATCAGGCCTTTTGGAACGTACCAAGCAGTCCGAGGCAAAACAGCGTGTAGAGAACAGGCTGGACCACGTCTCTATCAGGCAACTGTTGACTGGGATTCAGATCACAGGAGGTATTGTAATCATAGTCATACCCCTCCGCGTATATGGCTAGCTCGTATGTACTGTTCATACTGCTGTGTGAGGAGAAACAGAACATGTAAGGGTTACTTGGGGAAAACACAGTGGATTTTGGGGGATGTGAAGGTGGATATTAAAGTACAAAATAGCCAGAGTGACACCATAAAGTCTAAAACCATTGTGGCCCTCCAAGTAGACAGACAACAGATGCAGAAGTCAGACTGACAGGGTGACACCACATTTTTAGCAAAACAGTTCAATAATTACCAGAATTACCATCAAGGAAAACACTACAAGTCAAAGAACAGCCAAAAATAAATATATACATTCTATGAATAAAGTAATGATAATGATGATAGTCTTCCGCTTTACAGCTTTTTCTTTTTTAGTTTCTTTTTTTTCTTTTCTAAAAAAGGTAATTTATTCCATTTCCTGTTACTGACCAACCCTAACCAACAAGTGCCCATGCTGGTATTAAACGAGGGCAATCACATGTATATAGCACAAGCTGTAGCCCTAAAAAAGAGACCGAAGGGGTATTTGAGACACACATTGGTGCTCTTTTGTTATAAACTCTATGCAGTTGTACTTGTGCCTACAAAGGAACCACCCAGCTTGTTGAACTTGCTGCAACATGTGGGTGAGTTCAAAATCAGCACAACTCTGAGTTGTTCCGGGAGATCTGTAATTTACCTCAGACCTTCGATTAAATATATTAAGACAGACTTGGTTAACAGTCTTAAACTTCCTTTATCTGTAAATTAAGCCTTTTTTTTTTTTAACAAGAACCATTTCATGTCAGAACTCTCATTTGACAAAATTCTGTTTTCATCATATCTTGCTCCCTCTCAGTTTCTCCCTTAAAATTGACTTGAATATCTTCTCATTCTAATGTGAAGCCAAAGTTACTAAACCAGTATGTAAAAGTAAATCTGCTTACTTTGTCAGCAACGAAGTCTTTTGCCTCTTGATTCTTCTTTTTGGTGCTATTGAGGAAACTCTTCCCTTTTTGCTCTGAATTGTTTCCACTCAAAAAATCTACAAGAAACAGATGTTGGAAAATGATTTTTCTTCTTTTCATTACGACAGACACGACATTCCACACCACCATGATGATGAATGAGCTCCCCTATATGTTTCGCACTGAACATTTTACAAAGAAAAAAAAAACTATCAGTAAAAGCGAGGGGCAAAAAAAGTTGAAAAACATTCACGTGTGAATGTAAGGGAATTCAGAGATATCACTGGACTTTCCTGGCCTTTTAGTTGACCTTCTCAGACAGAATCATCACCAAGTGAGTCATGTTTGGGAGTCTCTTGTAGCAAATATTTTTAAGTCCAACTGCTGCCATTTCAGACCTAAAAACAATTTTCCAAATCTCACAGAAATCTGCGGGAGTGACTGAAGTTTTGTGGAGTTACTTTAGCTTTAACTTTGTCGCTCTTAATGTCGAGGACACACCGTCGCGTACGACCTACACTAGATGTAGATTTAACGCTTATCTTTCTATGAATGCCACAAACTCTTTCTATGTGGAGTATAATCAAATTCATGTGACCTCTTTCAAACCACATCTCAGACTCTTTTCCCCCCTCTACTGACAAATTCAGCCTACTTTGACACCCATGCCGACCCCCACATCCTGTGGCTGGCTTGTTTACACACACATATCCTCTACTACATATTACATGGAAGGTGTGAGAGGTCGGGTATTACCAGGTAACAGCAGCTAAACATTTTAAAGTTGAATTATTTAATATTCTTACCACATTATATGCCAAAATCACTGTTCCTGTGCATGTATGTTCATGTACCCAGCATCAAGCATACGCCGTCCTCTCAGCTTGCATTGCTCGCTTTTTGTGTCAAATCCTGCTGCAGAGCACATTTCTGGTAAGGTGAGAGCTGGGGTTTGTTATTTCCTCTGCATTACGACAAACTAGCACAGAGGTGTGAGCGTGGTTTTTTCTCAGA
This sequence comes from Naso vlamingii, assembly GCA_029822935.1. Taxonomy (NCBI): domain Eukaryota; kingdom Metazoa; phylum Chordata; class Actinopteri; order Acanthuriformes; family Acanthuridae; genus Naso; species Naso vlamingii. The sequence goes on along the minus strand of JAPQLA010000024.1, from coordinate 20,430,819 downwards.
AATGTCCCTAAATGTGCTAACATGAGGCACAAAGGGAGTAGAGGGGAAATTGTATTCTAATGAGGAGCTCCCTGTCTCACTTTGGCGGTATGAGCTGTTGAAAATCACACTCGGCTCATCAGGAATTACAGAGGTTTTGTTTCATTTTCAATATATTTTCGACTTGAATCATGAAGTAAACATGCTTACAATAATAAAGCCCTCACTGTTGTTTCTCCTCCAGCACTACAAGGCCCTGCAGAACAAACTGCCTTTGCCATGGTACTGATATGACACCAGGTACTACCTCAGAAAAGCGTAGTGTAAGTATACCATCACTCATTGATTATGATAATGCTGGTTGCAGGGAGCGGAAGTTGCAAAAGTGGATGACTTAAAAAAACTTGGGGCCAACTGTTCAAAGTAATGGAGACTGTGAGTGGGAGGCGATCAACAGAGTGCTGGCAGGGTGATGCAGAAGAGTGACAGGAGTGATCTGCAACAGACAGGTACCAGCAAGAGTGAACGGGAAGGTCCACAGCAGGGTAGCGAGACCAGTTATGCAGTGCAGGCTGGAGATGGTGGCACTGACAAAAAAACAGGAGGGGGAGCTGGAAGTGGCGGAGGTAAAAAGAAAGATTCTCTCTGGGAGTAACAAGGGTAGACAAGATAAGAAACAGGTACATTAGAGGGACAGTGCACGTTGGGAAGCTTGGGGACAAAGCGAGAGAGGCTAGATCGAGGTGGTTTGGGCAAATGCAGAGGAGAGACTCAG
>JAPQLA010000024.1:20272978-20284739 GCA_029822935.1 Naso vlamingii | reverse complement strand
GTTCATGGGTTTATCATAAAACTCAATTTAGTTCATTCTTACATTAGGTTTGTACTGGTTTATGTTGAGTGCTTAGGTGCGTGAAGTCCACTGGAGTGGACATGTCTGTAACTTCATAAAAAACCCCACATTTTTGAAAAAAAAAAAAGGTAGTATTTGTTTAGATTTATTTTTCATGCCCTGAGAAGAGTAAAAACACATAAGAAAAAAATCTTGGCTCAGGCTTTCATAATTCATGCACCAGAGGGTTAACACCCACCTCAAAAAATTTGACTTTTCCTTAAGACATAAAGGACTGTTTTAGTTGCAGACTAGACCTTTGTGTGAAACCACCTCTTAGAGTAAACCATGAGAAAATGATCGAAAGTCTGCTGTTGTATATGGTGAGGGAGAGAGCGGGGCAGCAAAGAAGTCTGAGATGTTAAAAGGAGCTGGAAATAACACTGAGAGGATGTAGTGATTAAGTAAAAGGTAGGTAAATGTCTACTGGCTAAACTGTCCAATGATCATTACTGTGTACTGTATGTATACCCTCTAAGGCATTATGTAGCCTTTACTAAGGGAGTCAGTGGGCCAAACAGGTTCTTTAACATATGTAAGAACATGTCTTTTCTTATGATGTACTTTTAGTCTGTTATCACAATTTTTGCGTACTTTGACTAAACAAAATACAAATGATTTTTTATTAATTGTGTTTGTCAGCTGCTGAAAATAGTAAAATGACCTTTTAGAAAAGGATTGTTGAGTTAATTTTAATTAACACATTTTAATTTTAATTTTTTTTTTTTTTAATAAATACCAAAAGCCAAGTAGCCAAACATTAACATTGCTCCCCTTAGTCGAAGAGTGGACACACATTTGCTTCACTGCTCTGTTGCTCCAATGCCTATGCTAATAATACTAAAACTCTGTTGTAATACAGTAATTTGACAATAGGTGTCACTAATGCGTTGTACTGCCCTCTAGTGTCTGCTTGTAGTTCCTGTTTGACTTTCCTGAATAAACAGGTGAAACTTCAATAAACTCATCCTACTTCTGCAATTACTGCTATAGCTATTACTATTACTTCTATAATAATAACAATTTAAAAGATTGTTCTGATGTTTGGATTAATATACAATATAACTTTTAATACTTTTTATTTACCAATTAATTCAAGCTATTTAATAGCCTTTTCAGCTTTTTTCAGCTCTGTTGTCTCCATTTCAGAGTTCAGGCTGTTCACTTTAAGCTCCAGACTTAAGCACTTTTCTTTAGGTGCTTTTTAAAAATCCTTTTTCAAAGTATCATAGTGCTCTGAGATAGCTTCTACAACAATCCATACAGGGCATTAATTTTGTTGTTAACGTGCTTCTCCATTGCATAGGCATAGGGTCTATTTTGGCACAAAGCATCTTCAGTTCATTGATTAATAATTATGCAGGATAGCTGCAGCTCTCAGAGTCTGCATCTTTCAGCTTAAGTTGTCTTGCATTTCAGCCATAATTGTATTCAAACAGAGACAGTTCAGGGAGGTTTGCTCTCTATTATATTAGACATTCCACTTGAGCGTGTGGAAGGGCAGGGAGATCCCAGAACAGAGCCATGCCGCCAAATTTTGCTTGCTACAAATATATATAAATATACTCTTTTGATGTAGTGGTCCCGACTGAACTAAATTGCAACCTCTGTAGCTAAAAAAAAAGAAGACAGTGCCAAAAACTGCAGTTCCTTGAATGGCCAGTTGAGGCAGGCTCCAAAAATGTCCAGCATTACAGCAGAAATAACGTGTTTACAACTTTGTACAAAGAACAGTTACGATCTGTCCTGTTAATTTATCTGTCCCTAGCTGTACAAAAGGTTGTTTATGTAACTCACTTGTTTAAATTATATAATGACTTAAAGCGATGCATGATTATAGACATGGCTGCTTTGAGTGACAGCAGCTGTTAGTGATCTTGTTATGCTGTTAAATTGCTGCCTCTTCCTGTAGAGATGTGGAAAATACAGCCTAATTTTTTCTTTATAGCCAGAGCACTGTCTTACTTTGTCACAACCAGCTTTCTCTGGTCACGCAAGCTCTGAATGCTTTCCCTGGGGGTTGTGCTAGTTAGGTCTGTAAGTTTAAAGAGGTGAATATTTACAGTTCATGATGGTGGATGAAACAAATTTTGGTTTTTCGGGCTTTCTTGTCTCAGAGAATGCGGCATCCTTCGTCTTCTCGTGTCCTCTTTCAACTCAAACGCGGAGGTTCTTCCTCCCTCCTGTTTAGGTGAAGCTTACTGATGGCCACAGTCGTAAGAGTTGAAACATGGCCTGGAGTGTAACATCGGTAGGACCCTGCTTAGCCTAACTAAAGTCAAGCCTTTAAAAAGGTAATCCATAAACAAATAAGTGACATCACAGTGGATCAGTTTTCTATTTATTATGCACACAGACCCAGAGGGTCTGTTGTAAAAATACATTGCTTTTATCAATATATTGTCACCTTGTTGACTTTTACTGTTACAGCCTCTGATCAAAAGACCTATTGCATACTCTTGAGTGAAATTAGCTTAACGAACAATTCTTCACAACACGTGGCCATTAGGAAATCTTTACCTCACCTTTATTTATTTATGATCATGTTTTCTGTTGTGAGAGAGTGTACATTAGACTTGTGTGTCATAACAATAAAACTACTAACAGCAATAACACTAATTAAATTAATGCATTTATATAAACGGACTGTTGGACTGATTCAGGACACAGTCCCGTGCATAAGTCTATTTATGTTGGATTAAGTGTGCAGTGAAAACCAAAAATGTATCAGTAATAGTTGAGTTGGTCAGGCTAATTCACATTTTAATATTTCTACTCATTCGTATATATAGCTTTTAAATATAATATTATTTAGTGCTGGCTGTTTCTACTGATTTCTGTAAAGAAAAAGTTACTATTTTAACAATAAAATCTATATTAACAGGCTCGTGAGACCCCCAGATTAACTGAACAACAACAACAACAACCTGGCTTCAATTTTGGAAACTTTAATTGTCGATGTGTTCTTTAGTTTTTTAAAGCAGCATCACAATACTGTATTAACTATGTGATTCTACTAGAGATTTCATAAGACCCAAGGACCGCAGAGAAATGTGGTTGGTATAATATTTACAAATATTGCCATCTATTTTGCTAATAATATCTTTCTTTTCTGATTATTTCCATAGATTTTTTAGACCATAGTATTTTTTACTGTCTAAGCTCATCTAGGAACACATCTGCTGGCAGTGTTTTAACAGCATTTGATGAGAGTAGGGGTTTCGTGTGAGTCTGGGTGTGAATGTAGAGACACAGTAACCACAGCTTCGGGAACTCCTGGTGAATCAGGCTGTCTGGCAATGAGTCCCTTTCCCATTGGCTGGCCTTGTAGGGGTTGGTGTGGTGGGGGTGGCTAGTGGCAAGATAAAAGGAGCAAATATCTCTTGTACTGCAAACACACACAAACACACTCACGTGCCGGTCTGGCGTTTGTGGACCCTAAAGAGAAGGGGAGGATTCACCATCCACACACCACTGCTGAAGCTCTCACCTGAAAATGTAAGTGCGCTCACACACAAACAGGCACACACACATACACACAAACATAATCCTATTGGAGATAAGGATAAGGATAAGGGCTCTATTTCAACATTGAAAAAAGATACACAGGTTGAAACACTTGTTGGATGATCAACAGGTGCCATGTTCACATGTTGTTGACCAATTTGAACAGATGGGACGCGGTAATCTCAGTAAGAATATATTTAGAGCCTCCAGCTATATTCTAATTATTTTTCGAACAGAATTTTGCTCTATAACTGTAATATTTTTATTCTTTAACATATGGCATGTTCCTGTGTTCCTGGTTTGCAGTTGACACTCATAAATGTCTTTTTATTATGAAATATGCTGATTTGATAAAGGAAACCTTGATAGGATCTAGCATAAAACTGCCCTTTGGCACTGTGTGTTTCGAGAGCTCAAGTTTACGACAACTGTCATAAACAACTGTAGCACAAATTGACATGGAAATGCTTTTTACTGCCTAGTCTTTCTGTTCACATCAGTCCACAGAGTGAGAGTATACTAAGCTATGATCAGACTGGCTTAATAGGTTTGTAAGAGGGTCAAGGGCTCACACTTATATTTAAATTGTGCAAGCTTATGCAAACTGTGTCATGGTGCATGGCTCAGGCTGCATGTGTGCATGTGTAAGTACTGCTACTGATCTGGAAATAATAATAATTACAAAAAAACTTGCTTGTTATCTTCTAAAAAGTACATGCATAAAGGTCAGTGGTAATGACTTTAAAATCAAGATAATGTAATGTTAATGTCTATCCACACATTGTAAATGTGTCCAGAGAGTTGAATGGGTTTAAAGAACTTCTAGATTATATTAAAGGAACAATTCATCTACAATAAAAACTCAGTTATTATCTTGTTGCAAACTTACAGAACACTGCACAATAATGTGCACGTGGCAGGTGCAAGCAATAAGGAGTTACACTTCTTGATCAACATCGGCACTTTACTTACATGCACTTCTGCATTTCAACTCATTTGTTTGCATTTACAATAGCCTGACTTAAACAGAAGCAACACTGTGCCAGAGTCTCCATCTCTATCAACAGTTCCTTGATGCCCCAAAACTTAACATTGAGGGTCATCAACCAGTGAGGAGAGTTGTGTCTATGGCGAGGGCTCAGAGACCACACAGCAGTGTTTGCAGTGGAAGAGACTGCAGTTTTTAAGACCATAGAAGTAACATCAGGAGTGAATCGAGAGCATGTTGGTGGTTTTCTTTGACCTCCGCGGGGTTGTGCACCATGCATTTCTCCCCAGGGTCACACTATTAATGCCAGGTATTTGCCAAAACATTGCGCCTACTCAATGCAAATTTCTTCTTTTTGTCTGTAACCGCAGAGCTAAGTTTTAGGTCCATGATAAAATCACAAATGCACTCGCATCAGTGGTCACAAAAACTGTGTAACTTAGGTGCTGATGATGATCATGTAATGTCACTTGGAATAAATGTTACAGCCTGTACTTGAGACACACACGTCACTGTTAAACGCACCAGAAACAGTCTTGAAAATTTTTTTTATTGCACCTTGTGGCTTGTACTCATCCCAATGCTCATGGAAAGTCAGGTCAAGTTTCTTACCCCACAAAACACTTTTGGAGCTTCACAGCATCCTCCTAAGCAACTGAAGAAGCTGGGGACTCATTTTGAAACATAATAAAAAACAAACAAACAAAAAAACCACAACAAAAAAGATGAAGTTTAGAAGATCAATTTGAAAATACATTATTTTCAGCCTTTCAAGATGGCACTTTCCCTGTAGCTGCAATGCTAAAGGCATTACCACGCACCCCATCAGTTTTAGCACAAGCTTGAACAAACATGCAAGGAAAGAACACATTCAAACCATCTTTTTATACACTGTCAGTATTGATAGAAGCTACAATGGTAATAAATCAAAGTAATCAAAGTAAGTAAATGGTAATAGAGAGGTTTCTTGCATAGGTATTCTTGTGCGCACACCCAGGGGGCAAAAACAGCTTTGGCAGCTTCACAAGACTGAAGTTAACCACCGTAATCAACATAGATTTTACACTGTACTTTTGTTGATTCAGGAAAAAAAAACAAACAAATGCTATTTCAGAGCTGGATCTGTTCTTTCGTCTCTTTTGTTTTCATATTAATATAACATCATACAAAATGTTAGCGTTTAATACTACAGTCTTAGGACTCCATACAGTTTGCTATATAAATAAATATTTTGTTAAGGATCAAGAGGAATCACATAAAACCTCTATGGCTTGCTGCAATATCCTATGAATTTCATCTGCTTACTGGGTTTTGTTTTTTGCTGAGTCAGTCTACCCTCCCCTTATCTGACAATATCAGGAGCATGATGGTAATGAGTGTCACAAAGCTCAGAGTAAACATTTTTACGACAAGGCTACTTCTACATTTAAATAAATTTGACTGCTACTGCAAACATACTGTTTAAGACAGGTTTGAAAGCTAACAAAGTGTGAGACAAAGATGGTATGGCAGGCACAGATTACATTGCAATTCTAGGTAACTTGGACTACTCTGATTACATCAACAAATTAGTTCTCAGCAGTGGTGAGAAATTACCAGATCCATACGCTATTCCAGACCGTGAATGGGTTTTAGATATGTCCAAGAGGCCATCAATCATTTGACCTGACATATACACCTATCTCATGGAGAAGTCCAGTGTTTATACAAAGGAAAATCTGCATGCATACAGGTCCTTAGATGCATATAATTATGTTCTTTGTGGCCATGTGCAAGAGATAAAGGATGAAATAAAGGATGCGATCCCCCTAGGATACTGAACATCCTCCAGCCATCCTTTTTGCGATTCATGCACTTCACAGCATAGCAACTCCTGGTCATATCTCCAGCTCTATAGAAAATGCAGTGAAGGTCGCTGCTTTTTGCCCCCTAGTTGCGCATGCATCCCTGTGATGACGTTGCACAGAAACCTGTCTATAGATCAACGACCAAAAATGTAACATAAGTTCCTACAGAGGCCTACTTGTTGCTGCAACTAAAGTCAAGCTGTCTTTGACGCAAGCTTCTGTGTAGCAAGTTGACACGTCAGACAGGGTGCATTAATGCTTTTAGCTTAATGGCTACAGTGAAGAATTCAGTATAACAAGGGGGAGGGGGATATATTTCTTTAAAGATTGAAAAAAAAAAAAGTTTTTACGCTAACAGCCCACAATTTAGTTTTTATTCTCTTACTGGTCCAGTGTATAAAACGTGGGTGAATCTATTAGCAGAATATGACAAAAATGGAGAAACATATTCCTAAATATGTTTCAATGATATTCTGTTGTTTTCTTTTCATTAATTTAGAATGAGCCCTTTGTCTACAGAGATTGTGGTTCCTTTTCCATGGTTGCAGCATGTGAACCGCTATGTTTCTACAGTAACCTAGAACAATTTTCCTTTCATGTTTTTTACATGTTTTTTCTTTTTTTGCAGCTTTCTTTACACTTACAGGAAGTGAGTAAGTAAAGGTATATAATTGTGTTTCCCCTAAATTTATTCTGAAGTGGCCAAACGAGGCTGAAAAATTATAAGCACCTCTGCTAAAATTTCTCGGGATTATTAATATCAGGTAAAGTGCATCCTCTCCACTGCTCCACCCCAACATTATCTTCAAGACTGGACCTGACATGGTTACAAACAGGCTCAGTAATGAACAAATTTGCTTAGCAAGATGACTTCAAATTTAATTGCCCCTTTGATGTGAGCATGCTTATTTCTAAATTGGGAAAACTTGGGCTGATTTTCTGAGGTGATAGCCACTGTCTTATGAGGACTTGGCTAGATTGCTGTTAGGTTTTATGAGAGGAGATATGCCAAAACGAAAAGATATCCTAGTGAAACTTACTTTAAGAACTTAATTCCTGGCATTTGCTCGTGCTGGTCATCACCACTGTCAATCTAGGGGAAACACTTTATTCAGGTGGCTGCAATCTAATCTAATCTGACAGCCTTACTGACAGATGTCACTAAATCATAAGCACTTGATTTTTGAAAGTTTACATGCATGACATTTATTTATTTATTTATTTTTTAAGCCCTTTTAATTTTATCCAGGGTGAAGTCATTTTAAGAACATTTTACTAGGCTATCAAGAACTCATGATCTCACAGGGCACAATAAAAGTGATCAACTCAATAATCAAAGGTGGCATGCAAGTAATTTGTGTGAATGTGTGTGTGTGCTGTACAATCTGTTTGAGTCTGTGGTACCAATCACTGTTAATCAAAAAGAAATAATCAAAAACCATTTAAAATGTCAACAGTACGTTGTTTGATAAATCATTGTTTCAATGCTCTATTCCAGGTATACCATGAACACAGAAGAGTTTCGGCGCAGAGGGAAGGAGATGGTGGACTACGTGGCTGACTACCTGGACAACATAGAACAGCGACCGGTCTACCCAGATGTGGAACCAGGGTATCTTCGTCCCTTGATCCCCTCTGAGGCCCCACTGGAACCTGAGAACTATGAGGACGTTATGAATGATGTGGAGAGGGTCATTATGCCAGGGGTGAGTTTGTGCTTATGCTGGTTTGCTGATGCAAACAATGTCATTGTACATGCACAGATTCTCATGTGCTCCTCTGTTGGCATATTTGAACGATATCTGCATTAATTTCCCTCTTTAGTCCCAAAACTTTTTTTTTCTGTTTGCCTTGTTCACATATACGCAAATATTCATTCAAAATGTAGTTTTTTCTGTGTGTTCTGACTTTTTGTCCACACAAAATACAGCTTTAGGTCAGTAGACAGGCTTATGATGACATATTGTGTGCCACTTCTCAACATGGTTGACACCACAGCATGTCAGGTGAAGGTGCCAACCTTGCTAAAAGGACTTTTTACATGTTTGCACATGAATGTAACGTTACTCTTTCATGATAATGAGGTGTCAGAATGTGCTATGTGGGTAACTAAATAATGAAACACTCCTATAACACAGTCCTGTCAACTCAGTTGGACTTTAATGCCAAGCGAACCATCAGGGCTTCTGATTTATCAGTATGGCCTTGTCACCTGTTGGTTTGGCATGATCATGAGAGCAATTTAGTTGTGTTGTAAAGTTTTGGAGATAAAGATGGAGATATATTTAAGACAGTGCTTGTAAGGACTGGATTTTATTTTCTAGAACAAAGGAGGGAAACCCTGTCTTGAAAAATAGCCTCATTTGAACTCAGGAAAATGATCGAAGACTAGCTATTTATAATGATGTCAAGGAAAAAGAAAAAACAATAACAACAAACAGACCTGTATAGATGCTTTTCATTAAAGATACAAGATACAAGAAACAGAGCATGGTCATTATTATCAAATGCCAGGGAGAGGTCCACAAAGATGGTTGCATATGCATGTATGACCTGAACCCACACTGATGCAACCTCAGGACAGAGTTTACTGTATGCTGAAGTTTTAATGCAAAATTTTATGCTACGTAATTAGCTTAAAAATAGCAAGTTATGTAATACAGTAAACAATAATTGTTACGACAAGTTGTTCACAATGAAGACTTAAAGTGTTTCAAATTTTCACATTTCACAAATATTTCCATGTTTCAACTCTTTTTAGGTCACCCACTGGCACAGCCCAAACTTCTATGCCTACTTTCCAGCTGCTTCCTCATACCCTGCCATGTTGGCCGACATGCTGTGTGGAGCCATTGGCTGTATTGGATTCACCTGGGTAACTAACATTTTGTTGTGTATCTGTATCTGACTTAAGATGTCTGTATCTTCAATTCATATCTAACCCAGATTGAACTAAAGATTTGAGATTGTTTGAGATTTTGAATTTGAATTTGTATTTTGGGTATATGTTTTCAGGCTGCCAGTCCTGCCTGTACAGAGCTGGAGACGGTGATGTTAGACTGGCTGGGCAAGATGCTGAACCTGCCTGAGTTTTTTATAGCAGGAACTAATGGTCAAGGGGGAGGTGTCATCCAGGTAAGTGTCCTTTGTATTCATCTATGCTCATGCTTGAAGTAGGGTGGTGTTTTGAGATGGGAGGATGCTCAAGTGGATCACAGTGTGAGCGCACCACCTGGATTACTTCGGTGCTCCTTGTGGACTTGACTGGCATGTGCTTTGGCTAGTATCAAAAAGTGTTTACTATATTCTGAGTTTCTACAGTGATTAAAATATACTTGAGGATGTCGCTTATGTTTACAACAATCATTTATTAAATTAAGGAGACAACCAAAAAGTAATGTGAAAATGCAAATGCAGATATGCTGTTATTGCATACTGGCCCATTTAGAGCTTTTAAGCTAAGTTTGAGGCTGAAATAAGGCTTTAAATTTCCTTTAGGAGCCAATGACTTTTTTAATGTCTCAGTTTGATCTCCAGTTTGACTTTCATAAAAACAAAGGTGTTTACACATGCTCGCAACTGAGCGCACCTGAGCCCATATTCCTCAGTAATTCGTGCACTATTGATTTGTCATCTTTCCTCCCCCTGATTCACACCAGCTGAAAATTGGCAGGAAATTGCCTTTTAACATGTCATCCACCGGCAGACAGAGATGACGATGATGGTGCTGGGGTTGTTTTGTGTGGCAAAAGGCTAAGCATTAGTTTAGTGTTCCATTGACAGGAATGCAGTAGCAGTGGATGCTATCTATATATAGAGATATTAGTCTGTGTGTGTGTGTGTGTGTGTGTGTGTATGTGTGTGTGTGTGGGGGGTTGATTTTGAGTAGTAGAGCATGAGAGTGCACTCTGATGACAGATCATTTCATGCCTCTTCTATTGTGACCACCTGAGTGCTGGGGTGTGCTTATGTCTGTATGTGCTCATGTTTTGTTTCTGTCTTGCCACTCTCCATTTTAAGTGCTGCCTGTGAGCTCACAATGGCAACAAATAAGGCTCTTCCCACTGGAGCAGGGCTAATGAGTGTTGTGACAGCACATTTCCAGTCTGCTATTATGAACCATATACAATCGGAAAGGGAAATTGGTATGAAAAAAGACTCTTGTTTGATTACATGTCCCTTTCTTTACCTGACTGAGTCATAGACAGTTTGCCTGCTATGATTAGAATAAATTAAAATCCAAAAAAGAGTCTATCTTACCATACGATTAGAGAAGAAAAATAGCAAGTGATCAGTGTTTACTTCCTTTCCCATAAACAAGATAGACATTTATCTTTTAATGCTTGCATCAGCTTTAATAGAGGATCATCACTTCTTATTTACACGAGCCATTGCACAGTGTCTCTTTTCAGACACTTATATTAGTCAAATGCCTGCTTCATTACATTTAAAAAAAAATGTACACGCTATACTTAACTATCATTGGTGGGTTGGAGGACTGATCAGAGCAGGTAGATGTTTATAAAGGCTATCAGGTTCAGAGATGATTACATCTAAGGGTGCTTTGCAAGCAGGAAGAAGACAGGAAGTACACTTGGACAAGATTGGAAGCTTGAGGTTTGTGTTTGCAGTCGGTTTCAAACAGTCTTTCATTTTTTGTGACCCAGTGATTTGATTGGTAGGTTTACTGATTAATCCCTTCTGCGGAACCATAACTTATTGGGCTAAATCTCATTCTGCCTCTGCATTTGTTTTGACGTAAATGACATAGACTATCAAGCCTGCTTGAGTGATTTGTGCTTATTGATTGAAAGATTTGAACATTTCATTGATTTTCTTGAGGTAATGCCCCCAGACACCTCAGAGGCCATGCTTCGCTTCATCATGTGGCCTCAAATTATTCTTTAAGTATGAGACTGGTGGGATGATGACTCACGACATAGTGAGTTTCTTCTCTAATGAGGACGTTGACGTGTGTGACAAAGTGGGTGCGAACACTCAGTGATGTCAATAGGTTTTCAATGTATTCAGTCCTGAGGATCCACAGGTGGTTGTCTGAGTTGGTCCAATGGAAAGAAAGTGATTCCCTAATAAAATGTGTCATATTTAAAGATTGTATTCAAAAACTTGTGCTTAATGTTATAGGTTGTATTTATATTATAATATAAACTTGTGTTTAATATTATAACCAAGATTATATTCAAGTATGTTGAAATTGTAACTGAGAATTAAAAAGAAAAAAAAAAAAAAATTCCTAATCAGATGGTTTTTTTTTTTTCAAACAAAACAATGTCACATACCTTATAGGGCTGCCCTCTGAAACTGTTAGATCAAAATAATTACAGGCAGCCTGGCAGGA